>JACEIK010006020.1:0-15274 GCA_018107945.1 Datura stramonium
GGTTTTACCCCTAGTCCAGTCCTTTTGGGTTCGACATTCCGGTTCTTAAAAAGAGCCACTATATTACTTGTACAACCCGTACACTTGCGGGCTCATCAATATCCCATCTCCCTCATAATTCATCATGATAGCTACTAATGTGTCGATAGTCATCATTTCCTCCACAGGCATTGGCAACTTGTCATATTCAATCTTGGTGTTTGAAAAACGGATCGTTCCCTTGATGTGTCCTGACAGAATCACAAAACAAAAACAAAGAAAATGTAAATAGGGAAATAACAATCAAAAGTCAAATACAAGCAATTAATCTAGTCTTAGCTGTATTCCCCGGCAATGGTGCCACTTTTTGAAAATGTTCAAACTCACACCTCCTGTTGAAATATGAAGCGGATGTTGTTAATAAAGAACCCAACAAAGAGGTTGGGGTCAAACCCACAGGAAATATGGAAGATCTAGATTAATGCTGATAAGTGAACTTATTGGTTAGTTACTCCAATTTGAAGGTTTCAAGAAAATAGTAATTAAAACAAAAATTAAAATTATGATGTAAATCAAGATTTAAGAATAACTAGGATTTGTGTTCCCCATGTGTTCATAACTGCTACGGGTATACACACGTGATCAATACCAATGTTTACTTGTAGAACTGACAACTAGAGTTCATCCAAATGACTGGTTCGTCCCTATTGGATGACTATACTCAATCACCGGGTCAGGTCTCATGAGTGGTTTCAAATTATCCGTTAGCAATGTGTTCCAAATTTAACTATCCCGCAACCACAACTCAAGTTAATAAAATGATCATCAAGATCAAGGCTTTGTTGTAATTCTCTTTTCCTAATCTCTACCTCTCTAGGCTTAAGAAAGTAAAGAATTCAGGCAAGTCCTAACGGTGTACACCATTAAGAAATGTTTAAGCATGAACAGAATACAATAAAAGCATATTGCATTGGTGTTGAATAACTTTTGGGTATCCCTAGCTCGTTAATCCATCATGGTTCCCACAACCCTACTTATGAAGGTTTTAGCCTCTCATAGTTGCAAGGTTGTGATATGCATTCATCATTAAACACATAATTCAATACTTACAATCATAGATGAGAGAAAAGCTTCTTTGATTGTATCAGCAATAACTCAAGAACAATTTACAGAGATCAAGAAAGACATCAAGAAAAGGTTGATCACAAGTCAATCAACTCAATTCTAGGTTTTCCCTCGAAATCACTTCTCACTAGTGCTCTCTCTTGTTCGATAACCTTCTCTAACTCCCTCTAATAAAAATAAAACATAAAAAGTATTTATACAGACATAAGAATCCTTTTCCTAAGCTAACAGGGTAAATTTCCATAACTGTTGTTGCCTGAGCCATGATTGATCATACGACTCATAGCAGGATTGTACGGGTCGTACCTGCTGTCTGTAAGTCCTTGGCTTGTTGAAATTTGGCTAAGTGTTAGGCCTTGGCACGACTCGTACCTGCTTCCTACTAGTTGAACTTTTCTTCCGTGGCCTGACACTGAGAACTCTAAATTTCCCTGAAGTTTGTCACGAGTGTGATGGTACGACTCGCACCTCCCCGCCACGACTCGTACTGTCCATCCGTATCAGGAGTTTGTCTTTGTGCAATTCTTTTGAATATTTCCACGACTCCAAGTTACGGTTCGTACCAGTTTTATACGGCTCGTATTGAGAGTCGTAGATTGCATTTTTACAATCCAGCCATCTGAAACATTTCACGGTTTTCAGTACGACTCGTACCAACATCATACGACTCGTACTAAGACTATGACTTTATCTCATTTTCTGCACTTTCAGGCTTCTTTTACACATTCTTGCCGCAACACTTATTTTTTCTATAATCAAAGAAAAAGTATCTTATATCCATATAAACACACCTAAGTTCATGCTATTTTCTTAGTTTTGAGTGTCGAAAGTGTTGTAAACTCGCAACACATCAACACCCTCAACTTAAGACTTTTGCATGTCCTCAGGAAAAGAAAAGAAAAACTAAACACGATGCTCAACTAGAAAATAAACCTAGGATACTACAGCCAATACCAAACAAAAGTTTGCACTATAAATCCAACAACTCTTGACCCTTCTTTCATGAACCAATATCAGCTAATGTACTACAAGAAACCATAAAATATAATGAGCGGGGATCAAGTCATGTCATCTAGCTATTAACATGAAATCAAGACATTACCAATGCTTTTCACACAAACCACTGGTAAAACTAAACATAAACCATATACCCTCACAACAAATGAAGTCCCCTCTCACAAATATAGTAACAGATATGGCATGGAACTGAACAAGTGAGACTCTCACTCTCACAAAGAAGTTTCAAGTACTGTGTATCAGATACCGTAGGCATGGCCTTATATTCCCTGCTTTGGTCTGTTAGATGGTTAGATTAAGATCAGTATCGAAATTGATGTGGATTGTAATGTAGACTTTAGGGATGGACATGATAAATATGGAATCTTTGTAAGTGACTAACCCTTCCTTGGCACTACATACATTGGCTCCATCTTTAACCTATTTCACCCCTTTTATGATTTTCCTTCCCTTTCTTTCCTTTCACCCCCTTTGTGTGCATTTGTATGAGTGTGGTGTTTTTTCAATCTTTTTCAAGCATTATTTTTGAAATTTCTTTGTTCAAATTTTTCATCTTTTTTATTTCACACCACACCTCATTTTTCACCTTTTCTCTTTTTCTCTCTCTTTTCCTCGTTCCCACTATTTATGCACCCCTACTCTAACCACCCTCAACTAAGGCATTTTGCCTATGTTGAGGTTCACAATGTCCAAGGATGGACAAGGGCCAAAAAAGGTTTATTACAAAAAATGGGCATGGTTCATCAATTAATCAAAGAAAAATGGTCTATTAAAGGCTCAAAATTGGGATCAAGGGACTCATATGCTTTTGGTAGGGTCATTTAGGCTAAAAGTGAGCTCAACAAAAATGGTCTATGATCATATCCTAACCAACCATCCTTAGCCTATGAAAAAATCAACCAAACAAGTTCTAGATCTTCAACACAGTACTGAACTAAATATCAAACCTTACTCACTCTTGGCACATGACTTATATTCGCTCTACCTGTCTAATTTATACATGGCATAACAAGACTACGCATGATAATACACGAAATGACATCAAAATATCCACAAAAATCATACATGCAATCCAAGTATATAGTCTAATTTATCAAAAAAATTTACACAACATCAATTTTTTCAACGTTCCAAAACTAGTGCATTCTTATTGGTAGAGTACTCCTAAGCTACTTTCTAATTAAACAAAAATACCAAAATAAGAAAATAAAAAACTAAACATGCCGGTTCTACTTGATATATGCTCGAGGGAAAAGAAACACGATAAGAAAAACCCTTGGACGAATCCAAAAATCCAAAAAATATGCAAGTACAACCCCTTCCCTTTTTGAAAACTGTGCTTCATTCGGGAAGCATGATCTACAAGCATAAAGAGAAGGGAACATACCTATGGCTGCTCAGACTTTACCATTCATGGGTTGCCTCCTATAAAATGCCTGATTTTACGTCACGGCTCTCATACCCTAGAAGGCCAAGGATCAGATCCGAGAGTTGAAATAGAGAAAAACCTAAAATCTGGCACCAGACACAGAACGAGTCTTGAGGAGACCCGTGAGAGGAGCCCACGAGTCATAATGTGACTCGCTTGGAGGCCTAGGGAATGAATTTGAAACTTGAGAAGTGAGACCCCACGGGCATGACCACGACTCAAGGTCAGGCCCCATGAGTCGTTAGGTCAGTCGTGGGGTGGGTGAGTGAGAAAAGAGAGGAAGGGAGGCAGTGCACTCGATGGAAGGACCCCACGAGTTGTGGTCAGTCCCTACGATTCATTGGGTGAGTTGTGACCAAGGTAGGAATGATTTTGTTGAACTAAGGCAGTGCACCTCACGGATGATGACCACGAGTCGTGGTAACCAGGTCACGAGTTGTTATGTCATCCGTCATGAGCCAAGGAGACCCATCGAGCAGTGTACTTCATGAGCTAAGCCATGAGTCATGACCCTCGACGAAGAATCGTTAGGTCCCTCATTGGGTCCACCTGATGGTTAATTTCTGTGAGTCTAGTAAGGGCTTTTCCATAATTCCTAAGCTTCTAAAGACTAAACTACGTCGTTTTGAGTTATGAATAGTGACTTTTAAGGGGGATAAGTTCATATTAGGCCTTATTCATTCATGCATGCAAGGTAGAAGACTAGAGAGGGTGATCAAGCCTAACATCCATCAATTTTCTATTGGGCATTTAAAGAGGTGTAAGAATCAGCTACCAATAGGTATGCAGGGTTATGAATGGGTGATTTCTTTCACACCCATGCCCAATCCCTCTCTAAATCATGAATGATCTATGACTAATCTATGGGGTTTTAAGGCAATGCATGAATTTCCTAATTCTTTACATGGGTATGATTTAAAAACGTTTCTACTATTGAATTATGAAGCATGGGAAAGTTTTATAATGCTTTAAATTAAAAATCGTGTTTCTAGCTTTATGATTTAAAAAACCCATTGTTGAAAAGTTCATGAAAGATGAGATTTGTGATGAATGCATGATGATGATGAGATATTATGATGAAAAGTATGTTTCCAAGCTACCCATATTTGTAATCAAATTTTAGATATGAATTGAGTATTTTCAAGTACGTTAAAGATTTGGGCACTACCCACATGTTTAAGTATGATTAATAATTTTACCGAATTCAGCATACCACATGGTTTTGGAGCGAAGACTCCCAAAATTCTTTCAGCTTATGGTATGTTTTGAGCTAAAGCTTCTCATATGCATGATTTCACAAATGAGATGTATTTGATGATTGAGCTTCGTCAATAAATGATGTTTAGTTTTGTTAAATAACGATGTAGAGTATATGCATATTTTTAGAAATAGTGTCTAGCACCGAGTAGGTTAAGGATCGATCATCCTATGCCTCAGAACTACGCACCAACATAGATTTGTACATTATGACTTTGGGACCTACCTTATGAGCTATCCCCGAACCTATTTTCCCATGAGCTTGATATCGATATCATGGTATCGTCCCTAGCCCTGGCAAGGCTTTGGACGACTCTACCCACTAGAATGTGATAGTTGGTACCACATAAGCTCTATCGTGGTATGTCGGTTAAAAGATGAGTCTCCCATTGTTCCTCATGATTTCAATTATGCATATTCATTACCCATGAAATTTACATATGTAAGCATGTTCTAAAGCAGGTTTGACTCAATGTTCAACTTTACTTATAAATATCAGATTTCAGCTTTGAGTCAATTGATTATGATATGATATGTTATGATGAGATCATAATTTCAGAAAGAATGCATGCAACCCTACTCTCAGATTCTTGATGTTTATGCATTGTCTTTAAATGATATTACTTACTTAAGCAGTTTTACTTACCCTGCATAATCGGTACATTTCAGGTTCTAACTGCATACTCTATGCTATATCATTTCATGATACAAGATCCGGCTCTCAGGTTCAGCCCCTTTCGTAGTCAGCTTATCAGAGTTAGCCTTTGTGTTGTTGGTGAATCCTCATCTCCCAAGGAGTAGACTACTCAAATTTCCTTATGTATTTATAGTTTCATCTTGTTGAGTTAGTTGGGGGTCTTATTCCAATAACTCATCATGTTTAGAGGCTTTTCAGACATATGATTGTATTTAGCTTCAGATTGTGTATTCTGATGTTATATTTATGTTTATACTTCCGCTATGATTATATTGTTGATTATTCAGTTTCCTTGATCGAGTTAGATGTATGCTTATGCCATGGGTCGACTTGGGGTATCTCGGGGCTCCTTGTCCCGTGTTGTGATCCGGGCCTCTGCTCTGGTCGTGAAAAACTTAGTTAGAGCACTATGTTTTAATTGTCCTAAGGTGTCTTAAAGCTGGGTTAAGTAGAGTCTTTTTCATGGGTGTGAAGTGCACCACACTTATGATGAATAGGCTATGAAACATTTAGGAAATATTCCCTTCTTTCATGATCTATGTTGTGCAATGAAATGTCTCCCTATCCTTCTAATTCTTGCTATTCGCGATTGCAGAATCATGGCTCCTCGAAGAATGAATGGTAGAAGGAATGGTAATGGAGAAGGCCACGAGGATTGCAATGGGAATGGGCTCCAGCAGGCCCCACCAGTTCAGAAGCACCAGGCACCGGAGTTAGTTGCCCATGTTGAGTGTTGGGCAGCTGTTCAGATGCTTGCACAGGCCCTGATCGCTCAGGGGAATCAGCAGGCTATTGCGCATGTGCCGCAAAACGGCAATGCAGTGGCGACTCGAGTCAAAGACTTTTTGAGAATGAACACGCCAGAGTTCCTCGGGTTAAAAGTGGATGAGTTTTACACCTCGTAAGTTTCTAGCATTTAGTAGACCTATTCACATGTGGGTTGAGAGTTTTAGAATGCCATACATGTGAGAAAAGGGCCCGAGGAAAGGCCGAACGAGTGCCAAGTTTGAATTTTGCAAGAGGAGGCTAAACTGCGCTGCCCAAAGGGACAAAGTGGCATAGAGGCACCTCCTCCGTGATGGCCAGTGTGGCACGAAGCTAGATTGGTGCGATGGCCAGTGTGCCACGTTGCCATTTTTCAGGCTCAAAGTATATAAAGGCCTCCCACTTCGTTTTTAAGTCATTTCTCATATAATTTTTAGTGAAAACAACCAGAGAATAGAGGAGGACGAAGGGTTACTATAAATTTCCGTCTGATTACACCGTCAAATGCTGTCCAAAGTTAAATTAACTTCGGGTATCAAAGTATAAGGCTGCAGGGAGCATTTCTAAGGAGTTAGTTTCACGAAATTTTCCCGTTGAATCGTCGTCCCGTCGAGCCAAAGTGATTGGAATTCCTCCAAACTACTGTTAATATACTCCAAGGCTTAAAGTGAGTATTTCTTCCTTCTAGACTTCCGAGAAATTATGAGTTTTCAATCATTTTTCGATAAGTCGAAGAATAGTCTGTATATAGACTTAAAGTATTGTTTCTTCTAGTATAAGTAATGAAGTTAGTTCTATTCTTTCATGAATATGATTACAGTTGGAAGGAACAGTTGAATACTAGCTG
Source organism: Datura stramonium (assembly GCA_018107945.1). Lineage (NCBI taxonomy): Eukaryota > Viridiplantae > Streptophyta > Magnoliopsida > Solanales > Solanaceae > Datura > Datura stramonium. The sequence goes on from JACEIK010006020.1 coordinate 7,117, forward strand.
AACCTCGCCAGTTAATCGGTAAATCGACAGTCGAGGTATGTAAAGGCAGTATCTTTCGGCAAGTTAGCTTCTCCATTATAGTAAAACAACATAAATTTTAGTAAGGTATTTCAGAAATATTATATCACGTTCGGTAGGAAGCTCAGTAAGGCATGAAAGAAATTATTATCACATTTAGTACATATCACATGTAGTTATTGATATACATACAACAATATTATAGTGACTGCTAATAGGGATTACAGTTAAATAGATTCTGGTTAGCTGCTAGGAAGTGTATACAGATCGTACTGCAGGACCCCCTTGCTAAAAGGGAGCAGGTTAAATGTGATTCACGTATGACGCTATAGAAACTCTTTTAGTTCTCAGTTTATTGTAATGGTAGACTTATATGTTGTTGCCAGACCTAGACTTCAAAGCTCGTAAGAGTTAGTAGTTTGAATCAGATGGTTAGACGGTATGGGCGTAGTGAGGCGGTCTAACGACCAGTTGGCGCCTGTATTGGCAGGAAAGCATCCCTAGAGGCCAGTAACATTATCACACATTTGAGAACAAAAAAAAGAGACAGAATAAGAATATTCTAGAGTTAGCAACACCAGAGTTCTCCAGTATGTTGAGTGATCGTACATCGTCCTTTCAGCCTTATCAGTGATTGCCAGTCTTAGTCGACCTAACAGTTATCATGTAGGACACCCAGCATGCCAGCCCAGTCATCCCAGTCAGATAAACCTGTTGGTACCACATCAGTAGCCAGTGATGGGTTAGTACCCTAGTCGATTCTCGTAAGGTATTCAGGTACAGAGTCCCAAGAGAGGACCAGTCCTTATAGAATTGGCCATAAGACTGAGAATTTCCCAAAACAGCAATATAGATGCGAGAGGATTCAGACAAGGCCTAAGGAGTCAGTAGTACTCTGCTAGTATAGTGTTTACCTAGTTAAGGAGATCGGTAAACTCCCTATGGAGCACCAGGGACCGATCGCCTAGAAGCAAGTTCGACCAAGCCCGCCTCTATAGTTGTTTAATTAGAAGAATAAAGTAGTTAGTTATCCGCAACTCCACAGTTATGCATGAGCTATAGATGTCCGAGTAGGACATTCAGAATATTGTTAGACTACTTCAGGCCTCACTCTATTCAGCCCAGATTATTAGAGATCATGATCACTATCAGGATCCTCCGATCAAATACGTCCACATGGTGTGCAGACAGTCATACAAATTATGCTAGAAGCGAGTAGCATCAGTATGAGGCCCAGAAGGCCAGATACGCTCTCTCTATACAGATAGATTTATTTGTCAGTTTCTCCAGCATAGTAACCCAGGATGACTCTCAGTAGAGCATGTTAGAGATTATATTATTATCTTATTCAGTGTGTATCATATGTAGTTATTTCTATCATTTGAGACTTGTTTGTATTGTTTTGGGCTGGATTACCTAGCTTCCGTGACTGCCCCAGGGTTAATAGATGTATCGACTCGTCCGCCAGAGGGCGAGGATACGTCGCTCTATGGAGTGGCATGCCATCCGCTAGGGACGAAGATGGGATGCCAGTTTCCCCATATTTTGCCGTGGTTGGCCTTTATACACCCCCGTCGAGCGCTTGCACCTGTGGTGTTGATTTCAGGAGTCCTCCGGACTTAGGTATAGTTATAGTCAGAGACCCAGCGGGCCCAAGCTGCATACCCAGGGGATGGGCAGGTTGCTTATAGTTACTAGGTGATCTAGACATCATGCAGCACTGGAATATGGCTGGTGCATTGCACAACCTAAATGGCATTCTTCTGAAAGTGAACGTTCCATACAGACAAGTGAAGGTCGTCTTTTCTTGGTTTTCTGGAGCGATGGTAATCTGATTATATCCCGAATATCTGTCAAGAAAATAATACCAACCTCTACCTGCCAGTTTGTCAAGCATCTGATCCAAGAATGGCATTGAAAAGTGGTCCATTTGGGTCCAGTGGTTGAGTTTCCTGTAATCCATACATACACGCCACCCTATGACTTATCGTGTCGGTATCAAATCGTTCTTCTAGTTGGTGATCCGACATTTTTTTGGTACACACTATACCGGACTCACCCACTTGCTATCTGCGATGGGATAGAATACACCAGCATCTAGCCACTTGATGATCTCTTTCTTTACTACTTCTTGCATTGGAGGGTTCAGGCAGCACTGATGTTCTATACTTGGTTTGCAATGTGGCTCGAGTTGGATCTTATGAGTACATATGCCTGGAGGGATTCCGATGATATCAGCTATTGTCCAGCCAATTGCCTTTTTTTACCTTTTTAGTATGTTGACCAAAGCTCCCACTTTCTCATCCAACAGATCTATTGCGATTATTACTGGTAGAGTATTGTCTTCATCGAGGAATGCATACTTGAGATGGGGAGGTAGTGCTTTCAGTTCAAGGACTGGTGGTACCTCCACATATGGCTTAGCCAAAAGAGTTGAACGATTCCTTAGATCCAGGTCTAAATTCTTTGGGATGAAGTTATATGACCCCATTCCATTTAAGGCATTCACCGTCTCCATGTATTTCAATATCCTGTCTCCCTCATAATTCATCATGACAGTTGCTAATGTGTCGATAGTCATCATCTCCTCTACAAGCATTGGCAGCTTCTCATATTCCATATGGGTGTTTGAAAAAAAGACCATTCTCTTGATGTGTCCTGACAGAATCACAAAAGAAAAACAAAGAAAACGTAAATAGGGAAATAACAATCAAAAGTCCAATACAAGAAATTAATCGAGTATTAGCCGTATTCCCCGGTAATGGCCCCACTTTTTGATAACGCACAAACTCACACCTCCTGCTAAAGTATGAAGCGGAATTTGTTAATAAACAACCCAACAAAGAGGTTGGGGTCGAACACACAAGGAATATGGAAGATCTAGACTAATGCCGGTAAGTGAACTTGTTTGTTAGTTACTCCAATTTGGGGGTTTCAAGAAAATAGTAATTAAAAAAACAATTAAAATTATGATGTAGATCAAGATTGAATAATAACTAGGGTTTGTGCTCCCCATGGGTTAATAATTGCTTCGGGTATACACATGTGATCAATACCAATGCTTACTCGTAGAACTGTGTCATGCCCCACCTAGGGAGGCATTAAAGGCACCTAATGCCTCACTGGGACCTGGACTAACCTGACTGGCTTGGTGCACTACTGGTGTACACTTGTAAGTTTATTCAAGAAACTGACGAGCTATATCTTGGCTGTAAATACAGCCTCTGGCCGACAAGTCCACCTGTGAAAGAAGACAACTATCAACAACAACACAATAATAGGGATCCTATGCGGGCCGACAAGACCACCATGTTGTGTAGTTATATCTAAAATGAAATCAGACAACTAACTACGCTATAGCCGACAAGGCCACTAATTAATAGCTAAACAAGGCTCCACACGACCATTACATGAAATAAAACATACATAGGCCCCACACTCCAAAAAAAAAAGATAACTTCTATAAGTCTGTAGCCTACAAGCCTATAAGAGTGGAATAATGGTCGAGACAGGGCCCTGACCTACCCATGTATTGTACAACAAAAGAACAAACCTCTTCTAACTATCAACTCCGGAAGAAAGGAGCTGAATAAATTGCTAACTCCAACTGATGCCTAAGAATGCCCCGAACTGCGTCTATCCGCACCTGCAGGCAAGTAATGAAGAGCCCCAAGGTTGGGCATCAGTACAATATGTACCAACTATGTAATGCATTAAAATGATAACTGAATGAAAGCTGATAAAACTGAAGCAATCATGAAGAAGGTAAGAGTTTAACCTGAATGATCTCATTGTCTGAAACATCTAACTAACAAGTATACATCAACAAACAGGAACCTAACCGGGCCCCCATAGGCCTGGAAGGTACAAATAACGCAGAATAAGATACCTAGGCCCAGCGGCCAGGACCGCACATATGCACTACTAAGGCGACAAGAGTCAGAATCGTCACCAGATGTTGTGACAGGTACATTAGATGTTTTCTCTCACTCAATTTATGCTTTAATAGACCTGGGCTCCACTTTATCATATGTTACTCTGTTAGTGGCCTAAAAGTTTGATATAGTTCCATAATTGCTTTAGTGACCTTTTTTAGTTTCTACACCCATCAGTGACTCTATTATTGCAAAAAGAATTTACCGGGGTTGTACTGTAGAGATTGTTGGTCGCTAGACCTTAGCAGATCTAGTAGAACTAGAAATGATCGATTTTGATGTGATTATAGGTATGGATTGGTTGGCACCATGTTACGCCACTGTAGAGTGTTGGACCAAAATTGTCCGATTTCATTTCCCGGGAGAGGCAGTGTGAGAGTGGAGAGGTAATACAACTACACCAAAAGGTAAGTTCATATCCTATATTCGGGAAAAAAAGTTGATAGAAAAGGGTTGGATCTACCATATTGTTAGGGTTCAGGATATGCAAGCAGAATCCCCAACTCTCCAGTCTATTACAGTGGTTAATGAGTTTCTAGATGTGTTCCCAGATAAAGTTCCTGGTATTCCCCCCGAGCAGGAAATAGATTTCTCTATAGCCTTGTTACCTGATACTCAGCCTATATCTATCCCTCCATACCGTATGGATCCTACTGAGTTGAGAGAATTGAAAGAACAGCTGAAAGATCTATTAGATAAGGGATTAATTCTTCAAACCATTCTCCATTTTATTTGTTTTTTTTAATACAAAAATAAAGTAATAACCTTATAACGATTGATCTATCAAGTCTCTGAGGGATCGATAATCGAAACTTCCAGTCCTATATTACTTGATGACCACATGAGCTTGTGTGCGCTTGGGCGACATCAAGGATCATGACTCTACTACTGGGAAAGGTGGAGAATGTATTTGCGAAAGTCAACGACAAGGTTGACTACACAAGGGCCGTTGTTCCACCTAAGGTGAATGTTATGTTCTTCATTGACTACACAAGGGCCATTGTTCCACCTAAGGTGAATGCTACATCCTTTAAAATAGATGGTAGCATATACACAATGCTCAAAGCAGGGGCCAATTTCACAACTACACCGGCAATGACCCTTACCAATATTTGAAGATTTTCTTTGAGGTGTGCAACCTCCACAAACAAAACAACATTTTCGATGATGCCATTCGACTAAGGGTACTCAAATACTCATTGGCCAGGGAAGCTAGAGAGTGGTTGCATACTTTGCCTCTAAATTTGATTCATACATGGTAAGAGCTTGTGAATGTCTTCCTCAAAAAGTGGTTCACTCCATGTAAGAATGCAGAGTAGCGGGATAAGATCTTTTATTTCCGACAACTCTCTAGGGAGCAACTATTTGAATCTTGGGAACATCTCAAGCAATATATACTTAGGGCACCCAACCATGAGTTCCCCGAGCATATTTTTCTTGAGAAGTTTTACAAAGATTAAACCTGTTGATGCAGTCTATTGTAAATAATATCGCTGGGGGATCTTCAGGGACAATACATTCAATCATATTGCCATTATCTTGGACCAGATTGCAAAACACAACCATTCATGGCATCGAGGAGATCAGAGTGGAAGGATAAATGTATGTACTCCTTCATTGTCTCATTTGATAAAGGAGAACCAAGACATCAAATGATGGTGGCCATGGCCACCAATATAGCCCTACTTACCAAAATGTTTACCAAGGATGATGTCAAAAGGGTGCATGCTATTGAAGAAGCTCCAAATGGTGATCAATATGGGAATGGATGTCCCCCTCCTCCATATCAATATCAAATGTACCAAAAGCCACCTCGCATGCAAGTTGAAGATGCTAACTATGTCGGCACTACATTCGGAGGCTAAAATCCACACTACCCACAATAACATCTAGAACATTCCCCTTCTTCATATCAAGGACAATGGTAATCTCAACCACAACATCAAGGTGAATACTACCCATGGAATGATTATGATAGCTCAAGTCAAGGTTGGCACAACAATAGAAACTATCAAAATGGGAGCTCCAATCCTTATGTCCCATTAAGGGATCCCTCCTCTAATTTTCAAAACTAGTTGGATAGACCTTCTCAAGAGTAAGAGAATTCCAAGCTCAAAGGGATGTCAGAAAATATGCTTACAAATTAGGAACAGTCAGATGCATACTTAAAGAGCTTGACAGAGAATGTTGTCTCTCATACTGCGTCCAATCAAAAGATGTAACAAGTAAGATACCTTTCACGTGAGAACAACCCCCAAAAAAAGTGATACATTCTAAGTGATAAGGTGGTTAATCCTAAGGGACATGTGGGCACATCTAGTGCTTAGTATATTAACCATTGTCACTAGGAGTGGCAATATTGTGCAACCCATGAATGGTGAGGTTATGGATGGTGTGGTTGGTGAAAAAGATAAAAATGTGCATGAAGGTGTTGATCAAATTGAGGGGTTAATGAAGCAATATGTTGGTGAGAGTGTTGATGATGGATTAAAGAAGCCACCAATAGAGGAGGTTATTGAAGATGCTACAATTGCTTCTAAAAGGAAGAGAAAGTCCAAGGGAGGCATGGATGATATTGCTAATATATTCCTTTGCCTATTCCTCCCTTTCCATAAAGGCTTGAGAAACACATTGAGCAATTGAAACAAGCCACACTTTGGGTTTTATTTATTGATTCTATCAAATAGATTCCAAGTTTTGCTATGTTGTTGACTAGGACGTTTCCAAGTGATAAAGAAAAGTTGGTTCCTTTGACGTATCATGTGAGTACCATCATTGTCAACACTAGTGTTGAGAAGAAGGGTGATCTGGGTGAATTTACCATTCCCTACAAAATTGAAAGATATGATTACTTGCATTCCTTGTGTGATAATGGGGCTAGTCTAATTTGATTCCACTATCTATCTACAACAATCTGGATTGTCCATGCTTAAGCCCACCTCTATTCGGCTCCAAATGGCTGGCAAGTCTATCAAGATGCCGGTAGGGATGGTTGAGCATGTGTAGGTATAATTCAAAAAATTTATTCTTCAGACTAATTTTATGGTATTAGATTGCGATGTGGATAGGGATATCGCTATCATCCTTGCGAGATCTTGTTTGGCCACCAGGAGGGCATGTATGGACTCAAAGAAATATAAGATTTTGTTCTAGGTCAAGAGTGAAATCATCACTTTCAAAGCCAGGAAGGGCCATTTATTTCCCATAGGAGTTGGGAATATTTGTGTGGCTAGCATTGCTGAAAACAAAGCAGGAAAAGATGAGCATATATCCAAAGCATCACCTAAGAAAAAAAAGGCCAAATCCAAATGTGTGAAGCAGTACCTCTATGGCATAAAATACAGAAAATGGGTGAGGGAAGTCTCATCCTATGGACGACGCACCATTTGGATGATACATGTATTTTGCGTCATGTCGCGACATTAAATCAGGTGCTTCATAGGAGGCAACCCAAGGGATGCTACACTATGTGTAGTACCCACGTCGTGGCACGACCTTAAATAAAGCACTTCTTAGGAGGCAACCAAAGTATTTTTGGACTAATATGTGTTGATATATGTAGGTAAACTTAGAAGAATAGAGAAAATTGATTCAAATACAAAAGGAAATATTTGGCACCCTAGAGATAGTATGAAAGATGGATCGCCTTTTCAAAAGGCGGACTGTCCATTTTGCCGCCAATTAGAATCAAGTTCTGGTATAGTATAGTAAAGAGACGGTCTACTATGTGAACTATACTCTGGCTAGACGGTCCATCCATTGAAATGTCTTTTTTGCTTGTAAATTTTGGTCAAATAGGTATTTTTAGATGTAAATTGGATCGGACCATTAACGCAAATAGGGTCATCTTTTAAAATGGCTCCCATGGGGTAGAACCGACCTGATCCACTAGCCCTCTTTTAAAATATAAGGGTTTTAAATAGGCAAGCTTTCCCAACACTACACTTAATCTTTTTCATTCTTGCTCTATCTTCTTATTTACAAATGAGGACTTTCTCCATTGTTATCCATTATTTCAAGCGTCGCATCTCATCATTCACACACACGCTTGCTACTACTTTAAGAATAAATTATGTAGCCTAGTTAGGGTTCAAAGTCGGCTTTTCCTATTTTTCTTATGTGAGCACAAAAGCACATCTTGATTAATCTAGGTATTTCATTCTTGCTCGGCATCTTACTTGGATAATTAGTTGTGATTGTTGTTA
>JACEIK010006020.1:75940-88543 GCA_018107945.1 Datura stramonium
GTCACGTAGCAGTTTAGCACTTGTTTTCTTGATTCAGAAATAACTAGACAGCATGGTGGCCTTGTCGGCCCGCATAGGTTCCCTATTGATTCAGTTGTTTCGGGTAGCTGTTGTTTTCTTACAGGTGGCTATAGGCCTAGTCGTCCGGAGGCTGTATTTACAGCCATTATATTGCCCGTCGTTTTCTTGAATCTAGAGTTAGAGCCAGTCTGACACCAGAAGTGCCTAGGCTCAGCTAGTCCAACAGTCCATGTCCTAGTAGGGCACCAGGTGCCAGTCATTCCTCCCAAGGTGGGGCGTGACACAATCCAAGAATGCAACATGAAACTCTTCCCAAGTGACAGGACCTACTCCGGATACCCTGCTATCCTTCTATTAGCAAAACCAGATATGCGCGACTCCTTTCAACTGGTAAGAGGCCAACTCCGCGTACTCAACCCCATTCACCCCCATGACTTGGGTGATCTTCACAATCTCATCTATGAACTCATACGGGTCCTCATCTACCTTTTACCCAAGGAACTCCGACGGGTTCATCCTCAAGAAGTCTCTGACTCGAGCCACTGCTGCATTGCCATTTTGCGAAACATACACAACAACCTTCTGATTGACCTGAGCGGTCAAGGACTGTGCAAGCATCTGAATAGTGGCCCAGAACTCTACATAAGCAACTGGCTCCGGTGCTTGGGGCTCCTGAACTAGTGGGGCTTGCTAGTGCCCGTTACCATTGCCATTCTCATGGCCTTCACCATTGCCATTTCTCCTACCATTCATTCTTTGGGGAGCCATGATTCTGCAATCGCAAATAGCACGAATTAGAGGAATAGAAAGACTTTTCATTGTACAAAATAGATCATGAAAGAAGAAAACATTTCCTAAACGTCTCATAGCCTCTTCGTCATAACTGTGGCGCGCTTCACACCCATGAAAAATACTCTACTTAACGGACTTTCAGACACCCTAGGACACTTCAAACCTATTACTCTGATACCAAGTTTTTCACGACCCGAACGGAGGCACGGATCATAACGCGGGACAAGAAACCCCAAGAGGCCCCAAGTCGACCCATGACATAAGCATACATCTAAGTTAATCAAGGAAACTGAATAATTGACAACATAATTATAACGGAAGTCTAAACTTAAACATAACATCATAAAATATAATCTGAAGCTAAGTTAATAGATATGTTTGAAAAGTCTGTAAACATGACGAGTTGATGGGACAAGACCCCAACTAACTCAACAGGATGAAACTGAAATACACAAGAGAATCTGAATAATCTAGTCCTCGGGAGATGAGGACTCACCAACAATGCAAACACTAACTCTGATAGGCTGACTACGAGCGGGAATGAACCTGAGACCCCGATCCTGTATCATAAAATGATACAGCATAGAGTATGTAGTCAGTACATAGAGTGTACTGAGTATACAAGGTAAGTAAAACCGCTTAAGAAAAGAAAATCATTTAAAGACAATGCATAATATAACATAAACATTAAGAATCTGAGAGTAGGGCTTGCATGCATTCTTTCTGAAATCATGATCTCTTCATGACATAACATAACATAACTGAATTGATTGACTCAAAGATGAATTCTGACATTTATAAGTAAAGCTGAACATTGAGTCAAACCTGCTTTAGAACATGCATTTACATAAATCTCATGAGTAATGAATATGCATATCTGAAATCATGAGGAACAATGGGATGCTTGTATTTTAACCGACATACCACGATAAAGCGTACGTGGTCCCAACTATCACACTCAAGTGGGTAGAGCCGCGCAAAGCCTTTTCAGGGTTAGGGATAATACCATGATATCGATATCAAACTGAAGGCCTATTCGGGCAGGGGAAGCTCACAAGGGAGGTCCCAGGTGGCGCGTAGTTCTGAGGCACAGGGTGATTGACCCTTAGCCTTCTTGGTTCTAGACATTACTCTCAAAAACATGCATATGCTCTACATAATTTTATAACGACGATCAACATTGCCTAGTGACGAAGCTCAATACTCAAATAAATCTCAAATATGAACTCATGCATATGAGAAGCTTTAGCTTAAAACATACCACAAGCTAAAATTATAATTGGGAGTCTTCGCTCTAAAAAGCATGTGGTAAGCTATGCATAGGAAAACTTTAACTCAAAACATACCACACACTGAAAATATACTTGGGAGTCTTCGCTCCAAAACAATGTGGTAAGCTTAATTCAGGAAAATCATCATTCATACTTAACATGTGGGCATTGTCCAAAGCTTTATCATACTTAGAAATACTCAATTCTCATCAAAAACATAATTGTAAACATGGGTAGCTTTAAAACATTCCTTTCATCATAATATCTCATCATCATACATTCATCATAAATCTCATCTTTCATGAATATCTTTTCAATGGGCTTTTAATTCATAAAACTAGAAACATGAATTTAAATTGAAAACATTATAAAAATTGCCCGTGCTTCATAATGCAACAGTAGAATCATAATTAAATCATACCCATGTATAGAAATAGGAGATTCATGCATTTGGGTTAAAACTCCATAAAGTAGACATAGGAAATTCATACTTTAGAGAGGGATTGGCTATTGTGAAGGGAATCACCCATTCATAACCTTACATACCTATTGGTAGCTGATTCTCACACTCCTTTAGATGCCCAATAGGAAATTAAAAATAAATTGATGAAGGCTAGGCTTGATCACCCTCTTTAGTCTTCTACCTTGCATGCATGAATGAATGAATAAGGCCTAAAATGAACTTAACCCCTTTAAATTTCACTATTCATAACTCAAAATATCATAGTTTAGGCCATATAAACTTAGGAATTACAGAAAAGCCCTTACTAAATTCGCAAAAAATAACTGTCAGGCGGTCCCATCGAGGGACCTAACGACTCGTCGTCAAGGGTCACGACTCGTGGATTGATCCTTCTAGTACACTACTTTTTTTATCACCTGGGCTTGTCATGGGCAACCTCACGACTCATCACTGGTGACCATGACTAATCATCACCATCCGTTATGTACATTGCCTCCATGCCAAGTATTTTCTCAACTAGTTGACCACGACCCTCCCCACGAATCGTGGGGACTGACCACGACTCTTGGGGTCCTTCCATTGAGTGCACTGCCTCCCTTCTTCTCTTTTCTTTCCTTACTCACCCCACGACTGACACAACGACTCGTGGGGCCTGACAATGAGTTGTGGTCACGTCTGTGGGAATCCTTTTTCCCAAATTTTCCAAACTCCTCACTAGCCTCCCCATGAGTCACATCACGACTCGTGGTCTGTACCAACAAGTCATCTCATCACTCATTCTGTGCCTGGTGGAAGTTTTTAAACTTTTCTCTATTTTAACTCCCAGATCTGATCTTTGGGCTTCCAGGGTATAACAAGTTCACAACAGCCTTCCCAGATAGATTCTTCCCTTGGGAGCTCAGGGAGGCTAAGGTGGCAGAATTTATGAATTTGAAATAGGGCAACATAATGGTGAGGAGTATGCACTGGAGTTCACACGATTTTCCAAAATATGCTCCGGAGATGGTAGCTGAGCCAAGGGCTCGCATGCTCAAGTTCGTTAATGAAGTATCAAACTTGAGCCTTAAGGAGTGCAGGACTGCAATGCTTATCAAAGATATTGACCTTTCCAGCCTTATCGTTCATGCTCAACAGATTGAGGCAGAAAATCTAAAAGATTTGGAGTGGGAGAACAAGTGGGCAAGGACTGGCCAATAAGATAATGGCCACCAGAGGTCTGGCGGTAGTAGCCACCCACAGCAGCAGTAGAGGGCTCCAACACCCACTTCAGCCAGCGCCCCTACTTTACGATCCTACAAGGATTAGAGGGGTGGAGAATCTAGCTCACAATCGCAGAGTCACCGCGCCAACAACTACTACCCAGCTTGCCCTAAGTATGGCAAGAACCATCCAGGGGAATGACTTTAGGGCCAAGAAGGTTTCTTTGGGTGTGAACAACTAGGTCATTAGCTCAGAGAATGCTCGTTAGTAGAATGGGGGAGATCATAATCCACCGCCTCAGAAGCTCTAGCAGGCAGACCAGTTCAGTAGGCCGACACTTCAAGTATGCATAGTGGTCAGCGCCAACACTATTTTTATGCTTTGTCCTCTCTTCAGGATCAGGAGAGCTCACCTAATGTGGTCATGGGTATGTTACGTCTTTTCTATCTAGATATGTATGCCTTACTAGATCTAGGAGCCACATGATCATTCGTGACTCCTTATGTAGCTGTCCAGTTTGATATCAGTCCAGAAGTCCTCTTAGAACCATTCTCCATCTCTACCCTAGTTAGTGATCAGTTAGAGCCAGCTGGGTGTATAGAAACTGCCCAGTCTCAATCTTGAATAAGGTCATTCCAACTGATCTTGTGGAGTTAGACATGGTCGATTTTGACCTCATTCTTGGAATGGATTTGTTACACTTAGGTTATGCCTCACTCGACTGCAGAACTAGATTCGTCAGATTTCAGTTCCCTAATGAGCTAGTTTTAGAGTGGACGGGTAGTAGTTCAGCGCCTAAGGGTCGGTTTATTTCCTACCTTAAGGCCAGAAAGCTTATTTCTAAAGGGTGTAATTATCATCTAGTTCTATTCAAAGAATCCAACTCTGAGACCCCAACTATCTAGTCAGTTCTAGTGGTTAGCGAGTTTCCTGACGTGTTTCCCGAAGATCATCCCAGAGTCCCTCCTAAGCAAAAAATAGACTTCAGCATAGAACTTCTTCCGGACACTCAGCCAATCTTCATCCCTCCTTATAGAATGGCTGCAACTGAGCTTAAGGAGTTGAAGGAGCAGCTAAAAGACCTCCTTGACAAAGGATTCATCAGGCCCAACATCTCTCCATGGGGTGCTCTAGTATTATTCGTGTGAAAGAAAGACGGTACCCTCAAAATGTGTATCGACTACTTTCAGTTGAATAAGGTCACAATTAAGAATAGGTATTCCCTACCCAGGATTGATGACTTGTTTGATCAGCTTCAGGGAGACACTTGTTTCTCTAAGATAGATTTCAGGTCGGGGTATCATCAACTAAGAGTCAAAGAATGTGACATACTGAAAATAGCTTTCAGAACTCGGTATGGTCACTACGAATTCATGGTTATGTCCTTTGGACTAATTAATTTCCCCGCGACTTTCATAGACCTGATGAATAGCGTTTTCAAGTCATATTTAGACATGTTCGTCATTGTATTCATTGATGACATTCTGGTATAATCCAAAAGTGAGGAAATACATGCTAACCATCTGAGGATAGTTCTACAGATGCTCAGAGACCGCCAGTTGTTCGCTAAGTTCAGCAAATGTGAATTTTGGTTGAAGTTGGTGACTTTCCTTGGTCACATGTTCTTGGGTGAGGATATTCAGGTAGATCCTCAAAAGATAGAAATGGTGAAATATTGGCCAAGACCTACTTCCCCAACCAAAATCAGAAGTTTCTTGGGTCTAGCCGATTATTTCTAATGTTTTGTGGAAGATTTCTCCTCTATTACATCTCCTCTGACTGGGTTGACTTAGAGAAAGGTGAAATTTCAGTGGTCAGATGTGTGTGAGAAGAGTTTTCAGAAGTTGAAGACTTGACTCACCACCGCTGTAGTGTTAACCTTACCGGAAGGAACATGTGGGTTCGTAGTGTATTGTGATGCTTCCAGAGTTGGACTCGGTTGCGTTCTGATGCAGCGGGGTAAGGTGATAGCTTACGCCTCCATACATCTCAAGGTTCATGAAATGAACTATCCGACTCGTAACCTTGAGTTGGCAGCACTGGTGTTTGCATTGAAAATACGGAGGCACTACCTTTACGGGGCTCACATGGATATTTTCACCGATCACAAGAGCCTTCAGTATGTGTTTAGTCAGAAAGATTTAAATCTCCGTCAGAGAATGTGGTTGGAGCTATTGAAGGACTACGACATGAGTGTGTTGTACCACTCAGGCAAAGTCAATGTGGTGGTTGATTCCCTAAGCAGGATGTCTATGGGGAGCGTGGCTCATGTTGATAATTGCAGAAAAGAGCTAGCAAAGGAGATTCACAAATTAGCTTAGTTGGGAGTGCAGTTGGTTGATACAGCTGAGGGTGGAGTAGTGGTGCAGAGTGGATCAGATTCCTTGTTAGTAGTTAAAGTTAAGTCAAGGAAGTATGAAGATCCCATACTGCTTAAGCTAAAGGAAGCAGTTCTCAGAAAAGAAGAGGAGACTTTCTCCCAAGGGGGAGATGGTGTACTCTGATACCAAGGTAGACTATGTGTGTCGGATGTGGCTGACCTGAGATAGCAGATACTAGATAAAGCAAATAGTTCAAGATATTCTATCCATCTAGGAGCTACCAAGATGTACCGTGATCTACGGGATATTTACTTGTGGAACAACATGAAAAGAGACATAGCAGAATTTGTGGCTAAATGCCCGAACTACCAGCAGGTTAAGGTGGAACATCATAGATCGGGAGGTATGACTCAAGATATCAGCATACCCACATGGAAGTGGGAGGAAGTGAATATGGATTTTATTACAGGTCTACCTCGTACTTCTCGGCAATATGACTCAATCTAGGTGATAGTAGATTGGATGTCCAAGTCAACACATTTCCTTCCAGTTAAAACTACAGACTCAATCGATGATTATGATTTATATTTGGGAGTTGTTTAGATTGCATGGGGTGTCCTTTTTCCATTATTTCAGACGGAGGTGCCTAGTTCACCTCATATTTCTGGAAGTCATTTAAAAAAGGACTCGGTACCTAGGTCAAGCTCAGCACAACTTTTCACCCACAGACAGATGGACAAGCTAAAAGGACTATCCAGACCTTGGAAGATATGGTGAGAGCATGTGTGATCGATTTCAAGGGCAGTTGGGATGGTCACCTACCTCTCATCGAGTTTGCATACAACAACAACCACGACTCCAGTATCCAGATGGCCCCGTTTGAGGCATTATATGGTAGGAGATGTAGGTCTCCTACAGGGTGGTTTGAAGTTGGTGAAGCTACCCTGATAGGGCCAGACTCAGTTCATGAAGCTATGCAGAAGGTGCAACTTATTAGGGAGAGGTTGAAAACAGCACAAAGCCGACAGAAATCCTATGCTGATGTGAGGAGAAGAGAGTTAGAGTTTGCAGTGGATGATTGGGTTTTTCTAAAAATTTCACCCATGAGAGGGTTGATGATGTTTGGGAAGAAAGGAAAACTCAGTTCGAGATATGTGTGACCCTACAGAATTCTGAAGCGAAATAGTAGTGTGGCATATGAGTTAGAACTACCTCCAGAGTTTGCATCTGTGCACCCAGTCTTCCATGTGTCACTATTGAAGAAGTGCATCAGTGATCCAAATCCTTTCTCTATTTCTTCTATCAGTTATAGTCCTGTGGATTCGAAATGTAGAAAGTTTTCAGAAAAATTTCTTTAAGATTTCAAGTGGAATATTACTCATGATATTAACTGCTTTATTATTCCCAATTTCTAGAAATTTTGTGAAACTAATATCTAGTGGAATTATTTAGCCCTAGTTTCTCAATTCAAAAAAATTATAATCTTGCGTGTTGGACTAGTTTTCCATGTAGCTTGATTCTTTTAGTTTTGGGATTCCCATATTGTTAGTATATTTTGGAATCTCAGTCAGATGCATGTTAGTCCAGTCTCACTCAGATTATTAGCATACTCAGTATTGTCCAGAAATGTCAGCTGATCAGTTTGACTACAGTCATTTCTTGAGGTATCAGTGGTGCCTCCCAGTTATCAGTTATTAGACTTAGTTATCAGATCTCAGAGGTTCTTTAGATGGTTATGACACTTCCAGATAAGCATCTCTAACCAGTCTTAGAACCCCCAACTTTAGATTTCAGTTGGTTCTTTAGACGATTACGACACTTCCAGATAAGCAGCTCTGGCTAGTCTTAGAACACCAGTTACAGAATCCGGTTTGATAAGACTCCTAGGGTACTTCCAAATGACTTAGTCTCAGGCCCCAATTTTGAGCTATTATATTAGTAGTAAGTCTAGGACTATCCAATGTGAGTAGGACCTAGCACCGAGCGGACCGGGGTTTTAGCGGACCTAGTTTCCTAGAACTACGTTGCCACCGTAGGTTAATTTTATTGGCCTTACGGCCCCAGACTTGTGATCACCCAGTTCATTCCTTTATACCCTGGGGTATATTAGGTCCTACCGATAGGGTGTATACATCAAACTCCACGTTTAGCTCACGTGGTTATATGTCGGTTATAGACTCCCCCACTAGTCAGTACAACTTCAGTTTAGCTCAGTTCAAAACAGATTTAGTTTACTCAATTCAGTTCAGTTCAGTACAGTTAGTTCAGACCAGTATCTCAGATTTAGGGCATGTCTCTGACCATCAGACAGGGTCATTTTTACCATTTCAGTTATATTTCAGTTTACTCAGTTTCAATATTTCAGTTGGCCATTGCATGTCATTACAGTTTAGTTATTTATTCTCTGTGTTGTGTTTTCTCCTACTTACTCAGTACATTCAAAGTACTGATGCGTACCTTCTATGCTGTATCGTATTATGATACAACCGTAGGTTCTCAATCTCAGTACCATGAGCAGATCTTCTCCAATAGATATCAGTTGCACCAGTGGTGAGTCCTCATCTTTAGAGGGCGATTACTTTCTACAGTTATTTTCATTCAGTAGACTTTAGAGTTAGCTGAGGGCTTTTCCCAGCAACTCATTAGTTGTAGTTGGCTTTCAGACATAGATTCAGACGTCAAGTTTTGTGTCAAATGTAAAAGCTTATATTATTCAATTTTCCTGAAATGATTTATTTATTTAAGCTTCTGCTAAGATTACCTAGATTACCAGTGTTTGATAGATCATAGGTTGGCTTGGGGTTACTTGTGACTCCAAGTATCGTGTCTCTTCTAGGGTATAGACTCGGGTCGTAACAGAAACCTCGTTATCCTCATTAAGTTCGATCTCCTTCTATCTTTCCATTTCAACTACAACTGGCAGGGGAATGTCAATAGTAGTCTTTCCACTCCTAGTCATCACCACCATACAATGACTATCATTCTTTAGATTTTGGATAGTGTTGCTAGGAAGTGTCCCCTTTTTCCTCTAGTTTAGGGATGCGGGCATTTGACCAAGCTGTTGCTCAATCTACTTAATTGTTGTAGCGTGGGATTCAACTTTATGGCCCATGACAAATATATCACTCAAAATTTCCTTCAGCGGATCATCAGTTGATTTATCCCTTTTGAGTATCTCGGCCATCATTTTCTCCAATTTTGAGGGTCTAGTCTCACCTTCACGAGCATTTGGAGGAACATACAAACCTGCACGGTCATTGCGGTAGCCATCATTCTTTCTCCATTCTCCTTCTCGCTCACGACCTCTGCTTCTATCCCTATATCCGTTCCTGTTGTAGTTGCCCCTATATTGATTTCGACCTTGATTTTTGGAACCTTGGTGCCAAGTGTCCTGTCCAGACCCTTGGGCATTGGCCTGAAGACCTGCCACCTGGTTGTTCAAGAAGTTTGCCTCTTCCTCGAAATTTGACTGCTCAAACCCCGGCTCGTGATCGTGAGCCCCAACTGCATTTACCTTTTTTTCACCAGCGCCCATAATGTGCTTTGTGAGTAGGTCCAAGGATGTCCTCATGTGAGCTAGCTCCTGATCACACTCCTCCTCCTTTATGCGCTGCTCCGCATTCATACCAATAGCATACATACCCGCAACTATCTCTGCTTCCCTAGTGCGACAGGCCCTATTTGTTTCAGTCTCTTGGTCAAGTATGACAGTTTCCTGCTCCCATGAGTGACTCATCAACGCTCCTCCTACCATCGTATCTGCTATAACCTTGGTGTTGTTTTTCAAAGACCTGTAAAAAATTTCCAACAAACTGTCATCGGAAATTTTATGGTTCGGGCACTTAGTCAGCTTTTTCTTAAATCTCAACCAAGTTTTACGCAGCGCCTCAGTTTTCAACTTCCAGAAATTATAGATCTTGTCTTTTAGCTACAACATCCTGAAGGGTGGGAAGAACCTTTCTAGGAATGATTGTTTAAGCTCCCTCTAGTTGGAAATGGAGTCGTTGAGCAACTCTGATAACCATAATGTGGCCTCTCCATAGAAAGAGAATGGGAAGAGTCTCAACCTTATAGCATTCTGGCTTACACTGGGTAACCTGTACGCCTTGCATATCCCGACAAAATTCATCAAGTGTGGGTTAGCATAACAAGCTGCGTGACCACTAAACACCCCCTTCATGTTAAGCAACTGGATCATGGCGTGAGTGACATCAAGCTTTTCCCCAACAGGCAAAGGTGGAGATACAATAGCTCCAGTTGATCCAGCCTCATCAATATCTAAATCATCATCATCATAGAACTGAGGAACATATTTTTGGTCTCTATTACCCCTTCCATGGAAGCCAACATTCACTACCTCATCACGAGCAATCTCTCCTTCCTGAAGTACAACTTGCCAAGTTATCTCATCTTGATGAGCTTCTTCATCCATACGGGCCTCTCTCTGCTCAGCATTTTCCATCCTATGCAATGTTCACTCTAATTCAAGATCCAATGGAATCAGGGGGTTTCCGCTTCATTGGTTACTTGTCATCCACCAAGTGACAAACTATGGGTGTCAAAAACAAAAGAAAATGTAAATGAGGAAAGTAACGACTAAAAGTCAAACACAAGAAATTACTCTAATCCTAAGTTGTATTCCCCGGCAACAGCGCCACTTTTGATAGTGCTCAAATCACACTTTAGTAAAAAGTATGACGCAGACATTGTCAATAAAGAATGCAACTAGGTTGGGGTTCATCCCATAGGGAATACAGTCAAGATATAGAAGAATACTAGTATTTAAGCTTTTAAGTCTGTTATTTCCTAAAAAGGGGGTTCTGCAAAGAAGTAAACACGTAACAGTATTGACAGTTGGATTGTTATCAAGATTATGCAATTAACTAGGGAAGTGTCCCCATGGATTCATAACTACTTCAGATTTTACACTAGTGATCTATCCCAACACCTAGCTTGTAGAACTGACAACATAGATTCATCCAAATGACTGGTTCATCCCTATTGGATGACTATACTCAATTACTAGGTTACGTCTCTTGAGTGATTTCACTTTAGCTATTATCAACTTGTTCCAAATTAACTATCCTGCGATCGCAGCACAAGTCATACAATGAATCAGAAAGTTCAAGACTTTGTTGTTATTCTCTTTTTCTAATCTCGACCTCTCTAGATTCAAGAAAGTGATAAATTCAGGAAAGTCCTAACGTTGGGCTCCATTAAGAAATCTTTAAGATGAAGAGAATACAATAGAAGCATTAGCATTGGTGTAGAATCACTTTGTGCAAACCCTAGTTTGTTAATTCACCATGGTTCCCATAATCCTAGTTGTGGAGGTTTTATCCTCTCATGATTGTAAGAAAACAATTAGCATTCATAGACAAAACTATAATTTCAAACTTACAATAATGATTGAAAAGTAAACCCACTTGATTGTTGCAAAATATCAATGAAGAACAATTCAAGAATAATGGAAGAATCAATGTAAGAAACTCTCCAAAAGTTGTTCTCAATATTCCCAAATGTCAAATACTTCCCAAAGAATCGATTATGTTCCTCCCTTAACAAAAATAACCTAGAAAAGTATTTATACAAATAATTTAAAACCTTTCCTAAATTAACAAGGAAACTGCTAAACTGTCACTGCCTTCACATACGACTTGTACCATGGTTGTATGAGCCATACCTCTGCTCGTACAATGTCTGGCTGATTTTGGCTAAGTGTTGGAACTTGGTATGACTCGTATATAGATCCTATGAGTTGAACAATTTGGACGTGGTCTGAACCTAAAACTTCTGGCATCCTATGATTATTTCCATAAGTGGCTTGGTACGGCTTATACCTTCATTCTTCGACTCGTGGTTGCCTTTTGTACCTTGAGTTCTACCATTCATCAATCTTTCTGAACTTCACCACGACTCCTTAGTACAGGTCGTAGGTAGATATCACGATCAGTAATTGCTACCCATAATAGGAGACTGACCCAGTGCAGATTCTTTTTATATTTTCTACGGCTGCCTTGGTACGACTCGTACCATGAGTCGTAACTTGGCCTTTTCCTTAAGCTCCTCTTCTGGAATTTTCTGCGACTCTTAGTATGGCTCGTACCATGATTAGACGCCTCATACTGAGACCTGTACTTGGCCCTTTTCTACATTCTTTTCACTTATTTTGCACATTCCAACTCTTAACTCCTAATTTCCCTGAAAATAAAGGAAAAGTGCTACATATCCATATAAACGCACCTAAGTCCATTCTTATTTTCTCAGTTATAAGCGTAGAAAGTGTTGTAAACCTATAACGCATCACTGACCTTTGCCATTTTGGCATAAGCATCCCCTCCCATGCCTCTTTGGAGGTATAACCTTAATAGACCCTAAAGAAGGCAATTTTCCAGTGTGCTTCTTGCCCGTTCGTCGAAGGCCCTGTAAAAATTTGGTGCCAGGAACCTCCAACAGCCTCCATAGAATTCAAAGCTTCTAAAAATGCGAGTCCTCTTTTCCCTTTTCTTGTACCTCTTTTGATTCCTCCATTAAT
>JACEIK010006021.1:24712-48240 GCA_018107945.1 Datura stramonium
ACAATTTACATGAGAATGTACAAACATTGTTGGATAAACAAGGCAAAAACGATGCATTTGAGTATCACTTGGGCATATAAATATGCCCCAGATCAGTGGTGCGCTTCACACCCATCAAAAAGACTCTACTTAACCCAACTTTCATACACCATAGGACACTTCAAACCTATGGCTCCAATACCAACTTTGTCATGACCATATCGGAGGCCCAGATCATGACACGGGACAAGGAGTCCCGAGAGACCCCAAATCAACCCAAGGAATAAGCATACATCTAACCCAGTCAATAGTGAATGACTAACAATACAATCATTATGGACGTCTAACTTGAATATAACATCAATATAAAAAATCTAAAGCTGAATACATACATATGTCTGAATAGCCTCTAATCATGACGAGTTGATAGGACAAGACTCCAACTAACTCAACAAACTGAAACTTAAATACATAAATAAAAGATGGATAGTCTAGTCCTCGGAAGATAAGGACTAACCAATAAAGCAACGCTAACTATGATAAGTTGACTAACAGCGAGGCTGAAGCTGAGAGCCGGGTCCTGTATCATGAAATGATACAACATAGAAGTATGCGGTCAGTACGTGGAATGTACTGAGAATGCAAGGTAAGTAAAACCGCTAATGTAAGTAAAATCATTTAAAAAAAATACATTAATTAAAACATAACATCAGAAAACTGATAGTAGGACTTGCATGAATTTACCGAAATTCGATAAGAACTATTCTATGAAGGCATTTTTACTACCACAAATATTGCTTGGAATTTTTCGCACCCTAATTTTGCCTAAACCGTAGCGCTGCCACCGATCTATTTCTGGTGGCGATGGCCACCTCTTCATCAATACAGCCTCCGTCTGAGGTTGTTCCCCCTTCCCTATGAAATCCCACAATGGACTTTGCTTCAAAACTATGCCCTACCAAGATTGATATAAAACATGTTCCAGTAAAGCCAATTTCTTATCTACATGGTGAACCTAGAGTTATTTTGGAGGAGGATGAGATCTCACAAATGATATTGAAGGAGAATTTAAAATATGCTATTGTTGGAAAATTGTCTCATGGTTTACCGGATATTCAAGATCATAGTAGGATAATTCCGAAACAGTGTGAGTTAAATGGAGAATGCAACATAGGTCTGTTGAGTAATAGAAATGTTCTTATACGGGCGTCTATCATGGAGGATTAAATGAATTTATTGTCAAAGCCTGCTTTCTATTTGACCCATAGGCAATGGAGTTACCCGAAGCGCACATTGATGTGGGATCCACTATTTGATCTTGAGGTGGAAACAACAACAACAATTGCTTAGATCTCTTTTCCTACATTACCTCCAAATTTCTTCATGAAAGAGGTTATTTTATCATTAGCAACCGCAGTAGGTAAACCTTTGTAGGTGGACATGGAAACTAGGAACCAAACTAAGATGAGTTGTGCAAGAGTTAAGGTGGAAGTAGATCTCTTAGGCGATCTGCTTAAAAGAATCCATATTGGTATAAAGAAACATACAAATGAGGTTATGGAGAAGCGGATAAGGATTAAGTATGATCATGTTCCAAAGTACTGTGTTAATTGTAAAATTCATGATAATATTGAGCAAGAATGTTATGTATTACACCCCAATTATACCCTAGGAAGAAGGAAGTGGTAAACCAATAGATAGAAACCCAGACATTACTGAAGAATAAAGATAGCAATATGGTAATAGAGGAGAACAACTCAAGGAAAAAAGAAGATGAGTATCAGACACAAGGCAGAAAGAATGGGAGAAGCCAGAAACAAGTGTGGAATCAAAAGGCTCAGATGGGAATTAATGATACTAATCAGTTTGATGTACTAAAAGACCAAGTAGAAGATGAAAAAGAAGATAAAAATATAGATAACCTCCAAGATTCAAATGCTGAGGGTAAGATAGAGGAAGGAGATCAAGGAACACTAAAGAGAAGAAATAATCAGATTCATATGCCAGATACTACATCACGGGGAACTATTACAGCTAACAAGAAAGGGGATAACGAAGAAGCAGGGCTTGAATCAAAATTGGTTATATGTAACTCTGAAATGATCAAGGAGAAAAGGGATGATCATTTGGGTTAATTTTAAGTTGAAGGTGAAATAATTAAAGTTATTGATGATGAAGTTCAAGGGAGAAAGGTGATACCGAATTTGCAAGAATTGTCAAGAATGTAGAAGGATTCCTTATAGGAGCAAACAGAGGATGAGGAACTGTAGGATAATATTGCAAATGCAGGCAGGGTAGGAGATTTGTCACCAAGGAAAATAGAGGAACTTCAGAGGAAAGAGAAAAAGGGTAAAGCTGGGCAATCCATTATTCCACTACAAGTTCAAACAAGGAGTAACAAGGAAAGACAATCTGGTAGTGCCCAATAATAGGTAAAATACTTTTTTGGAATATCAGGTCCATTAACACTCAATATTATCTTGAGAGGTTAATCGAAATGAATAGAAGACATCATTATTCATTCATTTCATTAATGGAGCCTTTTCAGAGCTTGGAACATATTAATCAAGTTAAAAGTTATTTAGGTTTCCAACATGGGTTAGCAAATTTATCTTCCATGATTTGGGTGTTTTGGAGAGATGATTGGGAGGGTCAGGTATTGTTGGACAAAACACAATAGATTACTATTTCTCTCTCTGGTTTTAATAAGCACTTCTTAGTGACAGTAGTGTATGCTAGGTGCACTGAGGTGGAGAGATTGGAATTATGGAATAGTTTTGAGGAATTGGCTTCTGATGTTCATGATCCATGGATTGTAGGGGATATTTCAATGTTAGTTTAATTTAAGAGGAGAAACAAGGTGGATTACCTTTTTTACAAAGTGAGGCCACTGATTTTATTCAATGTCTGAATAGTTGTGCATTGATGGAGTTTAAGTCAAGTGGCAGTAGATTTACTTGGTTGAATGGGAGGGTTGGAGATGAATGTATTTTAAAGAAGCTGGATAGAATTGTTGTGAACAAAGAATTCTTTAATTTATTGCCATCCAATGAGGTTCATATCTTATTTAGACAAGGATAAGATCATGCCCCATTGCATGTTATATGTATTACCTGATGAGGTTCCTGTCAATACACCTTTCAAATTTTTGAACTTTTGGACTAAGCACAATAATTTCATAGAAGTGGTGAGGGCCAACTGGAAAACTGACTTCAGAGGAAACCTTTTTTTGGAGTTTAGGGCCAAACTCAGAAGTGTTAATATTGCTTTGAGCCAGTGGAATAAGCTGACTTTTGGCAATATCTTTCAACAAGTTGCAACCCTGGAAGATGTTATTAAGGTGAAAGAAGTCCAGTTTGAGATGCAGCCTTCTCCAAAAAATAGGATTGAGGGAATTAAAGCTGAAGTTGATCTGGAAAAGGTTAGACATATGGAGGAGGAGTTATGAAAATAAAAAGCAGGGATGAGATGGTTTGTTGATGGTGACATGAACACCTAGTTCTTTCATTCCTATGTAAACGGTAGGAGGAGAAAGATTCAGATTGAGGAGATTTAATTAGGGTATGGGGAGTCAGTTAAATCTACAGAAGATATTGGTGCTGCAGCAGTTCTTTCTTTCTCAGAGAAGTTTAAGGAGGAGGATTGGAGTAGTAATTATCATATGATTAATAATATTCCTACTTAAATTTCTCAAGAGAAGAATGAGGTAATGACTAGATTTCTTGATGTTGAGGAAATTAAGATGGTAGTTTTTGAAATGAATGGGGATAGTACAAGTGGGCCAGATGGTTTTTCTGGGTTCTTCTTTCAGGTAAGTTGGCAAATTATTGGTGAAGACATTACTAGAATGGTTAAGGCCTTCTTTTGTGGGTATGAAATTCCAAGAATCATTACCCACACAAACTTGGTTCTTATTCCAAAAAAAGAAAGGGTGATTAATTTTTCAAATCTTTGGCCTATCAGCTTGAGTGCATTTGCTAACAAGATTTTATCTAGGGTGCTGCATGATAGAATGGCCATATACTTGCCTCTTATTACTTCAATAAATTAGAGTGGTTTTGTTAAAGGGAGAAGCATAACTGAGAATGTACTTCTAGCATAAGATATTATAAGAGATATCAATTTGAGAAATAAGTGGCACAATGTGGTTTGGCAATGTGGTTGTTAAGTCGACATGACTAATACATATGATAGAGTGTAATGGATTTTCCTTACTAAGGTGTTGAGAAAGTTTGGTTTCTCATAGATCATTATAGATATGGTTTGGAGGTTAGTTTCTAACAATTATTACTTTGTGTTAGTGAATGGACATTCCTATGGTTTCTTTCAACCATCTAGGGGTTTAAAGCAGGGTGATCCAATTTCCCCATTACTTTTCATTATTGTTGCTGATGTACTATCCAAAGGGCTAAATAAGTTAAATGAAGATGTTGATTTGAAAGGATATGGTACGCCTAAATGGAGTCCAGATATTAATCATCTTGCATATGCTGATGATACAATTCTTATATGCTCTGATGATAAAAGAGCAGTGAAGAAAATGGTGGCTATACTAATAGAATATGAGCAAGTTTTTGGTCAAAAAGTTAGTAAGGGCAAGATCTTTTATATTCATGAGAAGACATCCACAATGGTTGGTCAAAATATGAAAAGATGGATAGGGATTAATCATGGAGGATTTCCTTTTTTGTACCTGGGATGTCCAATTTTTTATAGGAGAAAAAAAAAAGCTTATTTTAAAGATTTAGTGAGGAAAATATCAAGGAGAATTCTATTGTGGCAAAACAGATTCTTATCTTTTGGTGGAAGAGCCATTCTGATATCTCATGTGTTACAAACAATGCATGTGTACTTTCTATCTTCTATGAATCCTCCCAAAGGCACCTTTTATCAGATTCATAAGCAAATGGAAAAATATTTTTGGAGGAAAAATGGAGGAAGCAAAGATAAACACTCGGTGGCTTGGGAAGAGCTATGTTATCCTAGAAGTGAAGAGGGTCTGGGTTTCAAATCACTTCATAATGTTTTAATGATCTTTGTGCTAAGCTATGGTGGAATTTCAGAGTATCAACTAATTCTTTTTGGAGTGCTTATATGTGGATTAAATATTGCAAGAAGAAATATCCTACTGTGGCTACTGGAAGAGGGGCATCTCATATATGGAAGAATATTAGAAGATTAGAGAACATGTTGAACATGATATTTGGTGGAAGATTAAATCAGGGTCAACCAGTTTCTAGTATGATTACTGGACACAACAAGGCGCACTATGCTTTATTGAGAGGGTCAGTGTTGGAGAAGAAGGTGAAGAGGAGGTGTGAGAATTTTTTAGTAATGGAGCTTTGGATAGGGAGAAGTTGAGATACATGGTATCAGAAGAGATGATGAATCATATTTTAGAATCTATCCCTCCCCCATTATCTGATGAAGTTGATAGGATATGGTGGATGGGTAGTCCTAAAGGGTCCTTCTCAATTCAATCTGCTTATCAACTCATGAGAAGAAAGAGGACAGAGTTGGAATGGTGTTCTGCTGTATGGCTAAAGGGTCTTCCTTTTAAAATAAGTTTTTTGCTTTGGAGAGTTTTGAAAGGAAGAATTCCTACTGAGGATAATTTAAAGAAGCTGAGGTTACAAATGGTGTCTAGATGTTACTGTTGTGACAGTAATCATCAAAAAGTAACAATGGCCCATTTATTCCTAACATCTTCCATAGCCAATAGGTTATGGAAGTATTTTGCTACCTATTCAGGTATAAGCTTGGAGGAAAGAGGATTATGCCAAGTTATTGCTAATTGGTGGAATGCATCAGGTTGTAGAAAAATGCAATGCATCCTCAAGGCTTTACCAACGATCATTATGTGGGAATTAAGGAAGAGGAGGAACTCTAGGAGGCATGGAAAAGAGGTAACTTTCTATAGGATGGTTAAATTATATCAACAATAAGTTTTTTGCCTTTTACAACTTAACTATCCTTGGGTAAAAATTTCTATGGTGTGGGAAGAGATGTTGGACTGTCTTCAAGCTTATAGGCAAAGAATCTACTCTAGAGTTGTGTATTGGGAGTTTCCACCTTCACGGTGGGTCAAATGAAACATAGATGATGCATGTAGAGGCAACCCAGGGGAAAGTTCTTATGGCTTTTGTATTAGAAATGCTGAGGGGAATCTAATATATGTTGAGGCTATGGCTTTTGGGGAAGCTACTAACATGTATGCAAAAGTTATGGCAGCGTGGTGTGCCCTGAGATATTGTATTTCCCTAAACTAAGACATAATTTTAGAGACTGATTCCATCAGTATTAAAAATATGTTGTTAAAGATACGAAAAATACCTTGGGAAGTAGCTGACAAGATGGATAGCATATGGGTGATGTTGAGTAAGCTAAATATGGAAATAAAACATACATTTAGAGAGGTGAACAATATAGCAGATTCATTGGCTAATTATGCACTGGAAAATGAAGGCAAGCACATATATACAAGTTTTACGGATCTACCGACAACATGCAAGAGGATTCTAAACGCTGAGAAGTCACAAATCCTATATTTAAGGATTAAAACACGGAGAATAACATAATCAGAGTCCAATTACATTCATTTCACAGCCACAGAATAAAATATTTACATAGAGTCTTGTAATCTTATAAGGATTCTGTGAAATTTTCCTAGTTTAGTCTAGGAAAGCAAAATAAAAAGGTATTTCCAGCAAAAAGGCATTTAGGTCAGATCTACAAGGGAATATTCATACCTAGTGAACACAAATCTCTGAAGGTGAGCAGGGCGACTTGGATTTCCCCATCTGAGCTACAACGGAGTCTTTAGCTAAGGATATGTGACCGATGTCGTACCAGTCAGTCACCTGCAAAAGAGAAAAGATTAATACAAAATAGAAAAAGAAGGAGCAAAGATGAGATGTATACCTTTACGAGTTGCTCGATTCAACATCAATGGTGGGGGATTTATCACCCATAGGAGAAGACGAATTAATTGGGTATTGAGGAAAGGAGGTGGCATGATTAGGAAACCATTCAGGTTTTTTTGTTGTTTTTTGTGTTTAATCCTGTGTCTGTCCGGATAACATATTGTAGTAATGGGCCTGGTTTTTAGGATAATTATTAATAAAATGGGCTAGACCCATATTAGTTTTAAAAAAAGAGTAGGACTTGCATGCATTCTTTCTGAAATCATGACCTCTTCATAACATGATATAACATGCTTCATAACATCATAACTGAATCGGTTGACTCAAAGCTGAATTCTTACATTTATAAGTAAAGGTTGAACATTTGGGTCAAACCTGCTTTCGAAGATGCATTTACATAAATTTCATAAGTAATGAATTTGCATATCTGAAATCATGAGGAACAATGGGAGACTCGTCCTTTAACAGACATACCACAATAGAGCTTACGTGGTCCTGACTATTATAGTCAAGTGGGTAGAGCGGTCCAAAACCTTGCCAGGGCTAAGGATGCTACCATGATATCGATATAAAACTGAAGTCCCATTCGGGCAAGGGAAGCTCACAAGGGAGGTCCCAAATCATATAATAGTATCAACCTACGTTGGCATGTAATTCTGATGTATACGGTGATTGATCCATAACCTACTTGGAGCTAGACAATACTCCCAAGAATATGCATATGCTCTACATCGTATATAACAAAGCTCAATATCGTCTATTGAAGAAGCTCAATAATCAAATACATCTCAAATACGAAATACTACATATGATAAGCTTTAGTTCAAAACATACTACAAGCTGAAAACAAACTTGGAAGCCTTTTCTCCAAAACCATGTGGTAAGCTATACATAGGAAGACTTAAATCAAAACATACCACAATATAGAATAAAATTTTGGTAGTCTTCGCTCCAAAACAATATGGTAAGCTTAGTTTTGGAAAATCGTCACTTAAACTTAACATGTGGGCGTTGCCCAAAGCTTTATTATACATAGAAACACTCAATTCTCATCGAAAACATAATTATAAACATGGGTAGCTTAAAATCATGCTTTTCATCATAGTATCTCATCATTTCACATATACTTCACAAATCTCACTTTTCATGATCATCTCTTCAATGGGCTTCAACATTCATAAGGCTAGAAACATAATTTTAATTGAAATCATTATAAAAATTAACCCATGCTTCACAATTCGATAATAAAATCATAATAAATTCATACCCATGTATAGATATAGATAATTCATGCATTTGGGTAAAAACCCCATAGATCAATCTTAGAATTTCATACTCTTTAGAGAGGGACTGGACATGGGTGTGGAAGAAACCACCCATTCATAATCCTGCATACCTAATGGAGACTGAATCTTACTCTCCCTTTAATGCCCAAAAAGGAATTTAAAGAAATGAAAGAAGAAAGCCTTGAATCACCTCTTGATCACCTCTCTATCACTCTTTTACTCTCTTGCATGCATGAATGAAGACTTTAGGATAGTTTCCCCCCTCTAAAATCCACCTTTCATAGGATAAAACGACGTAGTTTAGGAGTTAGAAACATAAGAATTATGAAAGGCCCTTAATAATTCGCATAAAATTAACTTCCAGGTGGTCCTAACGGACGACCTGATGACTTATTGCTGGAGGCACGACTCGTCACTCAGCTCGTCAAGTACACTGTATCATTTATTCTCCTGGGCTCATAACGGTTCACTTCATGACTTTTCAGGGGTGACCACGACTCGTGGTAACCAATGGTTGAGCACACTGTTGATGAATTGGTGATTTACCAACTCATTAGACTCTAAATTTTGAGTTTTTTCTTAGTTCTCGAGTTGATTAGTTGAGTTTTATGCCCTTTCTACTTTTATAGCGTGCAAGTGCCTAAGTTTGAATAAAAGAGATAAAATAAGGGTAAAATGGAGGAATTGAGTAGAATTTGCGAGACTGAGGTGTTAACCGGCAAACGCCGGCTTAAAAGATGATAGTCACAGCCTAGGCAGAGGAATGCCACTGGCGGTCCATGAATCACTTGTGGTGGAACGCCGGTTCGGTCGCTGCAGGACGCTCAGAATGATCTAGAATTGGCAATTAACGTCCGGCGGTTCATGAATTGGCATCGACGAAATGTCGGGTGAACTGCTGAAGTTCACTCATAAGGACTAAAGTAAGAAAAGCAAGCAGCCGACGATTCATAGATTTCATCAATGAACCGTCGGTGCCTTCACCGGTTCCAGAGTGATGCTATTAAGGGTACAATCGTCCATTAATGAAAAAGGAAGGAAAAGTACCCTACTTTTCAGGGTTTAAATAGAAAAGCAGGTACATTGCAAAAAGGGAAGATAGAGGGGAGAAGATAGAGAGATTGAGAGATAAGCCAAGTACACATCACATCATCTTTCCTTTTTAGCTGAAGACCATTTTCTTAGCTGAGAAAAGGAGATTTTAATTGAAAGTTGTAAAATATACTCTATTCTCCTTTCTCCTTTGGTATTATTTAGTTTCAGTTGTAGTTGAAGGATAATTGTGCCTTTGATTTATCTACTCTGCTTTTGAATATCTTAACTATGAGTAGCTAAAATCATTAACTAGAGGTGTGTGATGATGAATAATTAATTAGATTGGTATTGCTAGAGTTAACTTCCTAATGTTCAATTAAGTTTAAATCTATTGNTGGATTCCTTTCAACCTATTAATGAAGATCCATTGATGATGATGTGGGTCTATTTATACTTGTTTAATTGTTGCTCGAGAAAGAATAATTAAGTATTGGAAGGGAATCTAGTAGTGGGTATGGATGTGTGGTTTTAAAATTAAGCTAGTAATGGCTGAAATTACTTCCTTCTTTCTAATGAGAAGCTAATAGCTAGGGATAGTGAAGTTGTTGATCCAAATCAATTCGGGTGTGTTAAATTGCATATAGAGTTTGAGAAAATTCTAGTTAAGGGTAGGCAATGAGCTGGGAAGCTAAGGCTACCTATTTCCCGAGATTATTTACATTTATTGGACTTATGAAGTTAACTTGGTCCATCACAATCAAATTAGTATTTCATCTACACCGCACCTCAAGTATTTTACAAATATTGTCTACAACTTAGCTAATTCTTCTAGTTTTAATTCACTAAAGAAATTTGATTAATTCTTTGCAAAGTTTATTCCTCCAATTTTTGTGTTTTATGTTAAATTTATATGTTGCAACCTAAAATCAGCTTCTCAATCGACAGTTGAATTCATCACTCTCTAGTCCTCATGGGATTCGACCCCGACACTCTTCAGGTTAGTTTTCTTGATACAATGACCATGTATTTTGATTCAATAATATAGTTTGGATGTTATCAAAAATGGCACCGTTGCCGGGAACTGGCATTTGATGATCTTGTGATTGATTGTTAAATTTAATTAGTGTGCATCATAGTAACTTGATTTGATTGTCTGCCTTGTTGTTAGGAACTAACTACCTCATGAGACATCACTCCCAAGCAGGAGATAGCCTAGTAGAGGGGAACATGGAACTTGACGAAGATAATCCGGTGATGCCGGAAGTTTCAGGTGCCATTCACCTACCACAGACAGCAGGGAATGTAGTTTTCCATGTTACCAGCACCATGTTGCACTTATTACAAATGAAAGGGTTGTTTGGCAGCAAGGCAAGCGAAGATGTAAATTCGCACTTGAGGAATTTCCTAGAAATTTGCCAGCCCTTCAATATAACAAACATTAGTCAAGAGTCAATCAGGCTAAGACTCTTCCCTTTCTCATTGATTGGAGAAGCAATAATGTGGTTGGAGGAACTTCCTCTGGGGTGCATTACTTCATGGAAAGAGTTGACCGAGGATTTCCTAGATCGATTTTTTCCTCCCTCAAAGATATTACAACTGATGGATTATATCACTAACTTTTGACAAGAACAAGGAGAGCATTTGCATGAGGCGTGGCTGAGGTTTAAGAAGAAGGTTGCTCTATGCCCAAATCCTGGATTACCAGACAGAGTGCTCCTCCAAAGTTTCTATAGGGCCCTGGATTCAATCAACAAATCTGTTGCTAATAACTTAGTTGGGGGATCAATCATCGACCAAACTTATGAGTTAGCCAAAGCTCTACTTAACCGAATGACAAAAACCAAAAGGGCTTGGCACACAAGGGAGACGAGTGTGTCTACTCATGAGATCAGCTCAAGTGCATTAGCGGTGGAGTTGCGAGAAAGGGATGATGAGTGGGATGAGAATTTGGCCTAGATGATGACACAATTAGAATTGATGAACAAGCATGTGATGGGAGCAGATCCGAAGGTGGTGAATGCTGTGGGAATGCAAGGTCCCGGGCAATACGAAAGAGAGCCTTCACCACCAAGATATGATGAAGAGTTCCAATATATGGGTAACCAAATGGGAGGGCCTCGACCTGGCCTTCAAGAAGAAAACCAAGGCCCGTGGCGCCCAAGGGATGATAACCAAGGGTGGAGAAATCATGAACAGCAAGGATGGCTCGAACGGAATGAGAGGTAGAACAATAGAGAGCCAAACCAAGAAGGTGATCGTTACCATCGAAGTGAAAATCCATACATTCCACCTCCTAAGGTTGGAAATCCTCAAAACTGGCCAGGAGTAAGTGATGCGTGTAGCTCCAAAATCGAAGACATGCTCTCAAGATTTTTGAAGAAGGTGGAGTCGACCAAAAGTGGAGTGAAAGAATTAAGAGGGGAGGTGTCTAACCTTGCTCAAACAGTGACTTCACCATCGGAATCCATCAAGCACTTGGAAGATCATATGAATCACCTATCAACCCAAATGAACACTAGAATGAAAGGAACATTACATAGTGAAACAATGCCTAATCTGAAAAAAGATGGTCAATGTATGGCTATTGTCACTAGAAGTGGTAAGAGGATTGGAGATGTACTAGGAAAGCCTAGTGAGGTGGAGAACCCCAAGGTGGTTGACAAAGATGAAGGTGATAAAATACCAATAATTCTGGAAAATGAAGAAAAGGATGAAGAAGAAACAGAAGAAAAGGATGATGATACCCACATTTAAGTGGATGATGAAGAAGCGGGCATGAAGGCCCCGATTGATGATAGTGGTGAACTAAGACTCTCACCACCATATCCACAATGGCTTACCAAGAAAAAGAAAAAAGCTTAATTTAAGAAATTTGTGGACATGTTTAGCATGTTGTCCATAAACATACCATTAGTGGACACTTTGATCCAAATGCCTGGGTATACCAAGTTTATGAAAGACTTGTTGAAAACGAAGAAGGTGGTTGATGCTTGTAATAAAGAGAAAACGCACCATTGTAGTTCGGTCATGATGAGCAACCTAGCCCAAAAGAGGAAAGACCCCAGAGCTTTTACAATTCCATGCACGATTGGGATTTTTGTCTTTAAGAAGGCCCTATGTGATCTCGGTGCAAGTATAAATATGATTCCCCTAATCATTTTAAAGAAATTAGACCTCGGAAGCACGAAACCAACATCGATGAGGCGACTAATGGAAGATAGGTCAATCAAAAGACATGTAGGGGTGCTAGAAGATGTGCTGGTGCGAGTTGACAAGTTCATTCTCTTAGCTAATTTTGTTATTCTAGATTGTGACATGGATGTGGAAGTTCCTATTATTTTTGGAAGACCTTTGTTGGCTACCGGGAGACCAATGGTAGATGTGGAGCTGGGAGAGTTAAAATTTTGGGTTGGTGGTGAGGAAGTCACCTTCAAGGTATGCCCGTCAGCCAGAACTCCATCTAAATGCAAGGTGATTGGAGTATTGCAAAATGGTGATGAGGATAAGGGAGTGAAGCTGAGAGAGACGGAAGCGGATGATGACCCGTCGGAAATGGAGAACTGAAAGAACAAGGACTATGTTGTGCAACAATGATAAATAAGGCGCTTCTTGGGAGGCAACCCAAGTTTTTGTTGAATTATTTGAGGTTTTTGTTGTTTTTATTTGTTTAGGACTTGAGAAATGAGAAGCAAAGTGAGATGCAAATCATGAGGGGAGTATCGACGAGAGACCGGTGAGCCGTCGGTCCTGAAATGTGGATCGCTAAAGATAAGGGAGTCCAAAGCAGAAAGTTGAGTGCTGAACTGAAGAATCAGCGGGACACCAGCGTACCGCCGAATAAAATTCATGGGTCGCTGGTGTATCATCGATCTGAAATAGAACACTTGAAGCGAGGCTCATATTCAACGGATGACCGGCGAGCCGCAATCTCAATTCGTGGACCGCCGGTACATTGCCGGATGGGACTAGATAACTGGGTACATATTAAGTTCAAATGCAAGGTAGCGGCGAACCACTGAATTAGATCGGCGAATCGCCGGTTCAATGTCAGTAGGGCTCGCCCTAAATTAAAATGAGGAGTTTAAAAGGACTGGCCCACAAAATCCCAAATATTTTCCCAGTCGCCCTGATTCTAAAAATATTCCCATAGCCTCCCTGTTCCCAATATTTTTCTTTCCATTTTTGTCTCCCTATTACCCAACACTCCCTATTCCCCATAATTTCTCATTTTCACCTCTCCATTTTCCCACCTTTTCACCTTCCAACTTCCTACCAACTCACCCACATTAAATTCCCCCACCTTCCCCTCAACCTATCACATTCCCACTTTTTGCCTATAAATACCCATCAATATTTCACCATCAAAATCTCTCTACTCTCAATATCTACTATATAATCACTTGAAGGTGCTCCTGCAAATCTTAAGCTAGTTCTTTTTGTTAAGGCTAGAAGAGTGTGCAAATAGTCTCCCAATTCGATAACATCTCTTTGACCCTGTCTTAATTTGAATGTGCTTCCATGATTCTATAGGTGTACTATTTCCCGTGCTTTCTTTGTTGAAATTTTGAATGTGTTATGCTTGTGATTGAAGTGGGTAAGTGCTTTTATGCTGAGATTATGACGAGGGAGAAGTATGAGTAACCCATTGTAACTAGGCATCATGCTTTGCCCAATGATAGACCTGGTGACACCAATCTTAAGGGCTTAAACGTCATGAATAGGTGTAAGAATTGAGTAAAATTGTTGAGCTTTTAATTATGGTGAAAATGTGTTAATGGGTGTTTGTATGAAAGAAGATCAAAATTAGGGGCAGACAAGCCCGTCATTTACTGGTCCTATTCGGCAAAATGCCGCTTGAGGCGCCGGTGCACTTTGAAATTGGTCTTGGCTACTGAGTGAATCCGGTGCTACGTTGGCGTCTTGCGCAATGTGACCGGCGAAATACTGCTGGGACCACCGATTATGCCTAGATCTTCCCCAGTGCTCTGTTAGACACCGGGGTCTAGTGTGCGGTTCGCGAATTTCCTTCAGCAAACCTCCGATTGTTCGCTGGTACCATTTTTTTTCAAAATTGATTTTTCATCACTTTCTTCTAAATTCTTCTTTATCTTAGCTTCTTTTACACTGAGTTTTATTTCAATATCTTGCCAATAATATACTTTTTGCAGACACATAAATCATGTCATCGTCTATGTCATTCGGCAAAGGAAAGGCCCCTGCTGCATCTGCTAGCAAGGGTAAAGGAAAAGTAAAGGCTGCTCTCCCACGGGACAACACTAAGGAGGCCATAATTCTATGTGTTCCTAACATGAAAGAGCACTACGTCATCTGCCAAGAATGCTCTATTATGGTAGAGAAGAGATTCGGCTTCGCTGGGTTGAAGGGAGACTTCTCGAATATAATAGAGTAGTTCAGCCACCGGCAATGGCATGCATTTTCCAACCCTTTTTCACCATACTACCCCAACCTTGTCATAGAGTTTTATGCCTCACACCAGGCCTGTCAAGAAAGCATGAAACATCGGGGCAAGATGGATGAATTTCCCTACCATCCTTCAGCGATGATTCGTGGGGTAGAAGTGGATATCACCCCGGCTGTCATCAATTATCTATTTTAGGAAGACGAGATAGACTCTACCACAGAATACAAGAACGGGTGGCCGATATGAAAGATCAATATAGGTGGGTGGCTGACATTATTGCTACGGATACTCCTTTATGGGCATCTATGGGTGGCAAAATCTCTCGCCACGATTTAAAATTTGAGGCCAAGCTATGGTTGGATTTCATTTGCTCTCACATCATCCCATAGAAGAATGAGCAGCAGGTGACCATGGAAGCAGCTATCTTGATCGCTTGCATTATGTCTGGGGTCCCCATCAACGTTGGATGAATTGTTGCATAACAAATGAAGAAGAAGGTGCGACAGTCCAGCACTTCCATGCCATATGCTATATTGATCTCACAGCTTTGTGCGGCAGTCGGAGTGCCTCTATTTTCAAATGAGACTCCTTCCTCTACTTTAGGAGTAATCACTATTGCCAGGAAGAGAGATGCAGAGGCACCGATAGTGAAACGGAAGAGCCTGAAAGCCTTCGGTGTACAAGAGGAAGCCCTCTCCCACGGGTCAGCCCAATCTTCCACCGTCCCAGAGGTCAATGTGCCCCAGCCTGAATTTTCGGGCCAAGCATCAGGTGACAATCCCCAGCCCAAAGCGTCTCCACCTCCTCAATCTTCTCAATCCAGTGGTCTCCATCGCCTAGTGGAGATGACCATCTCGCATGAGAGCTAGCTTCAACATTTGGCAAAGAGTCTCCCAACATTAATTGCCAAAACTATCAAGAAAGAGCTCAAGTCGCTCTACGAGAATATCTCCACTTTGTGCAAGCGGGTGGATGCTGTAGAAGGGGTTGTCACGTCCCTCCGAACTGAGGTGCATGAATGGAAAATTCTGATTTCAGTTGAAGTGCCCGACATAAGTGCTTTAGATGCTCCTATGGCTGCTCCATCCTCAGCTCATGGGCCTCTTGATGACTTGTTCGAGGGGTTGGGTGACGACTTTGCCGGGCTTGGTGATGCCAGTGGAGGTGATGGTGGTGATGAGGCTGATGATGACGATGAGTGACCCGTGCAGGGAGTTTCTTGTCACTTCTCCCATTGATTTTTTTTGCATAATACATTAGGGACAACGTATGATCTTAAGTGGGGGGAGGGATGTGCGTTGTTTATAGGGGGGTATTGGTGTTTCAGTTGTTTTATTTCTTAAGATTGAGTAAGTCCAGCCTTTGTCGGGCTATTTTGATTGATGATTGCCCTTTCTGGGCGTGTTTGTGTTTTGTTTTGAATGAGTGATAATTGATTTGTGTTTTTGTGAGTAGTAATTAGTGACTCACTGGGGTCTCCGATTTTAAACATTGTATTATAGTTTCGGATGAGATGATCCCAAATTTCTTTTTTGTCAATGTAAATAGGTAGTGTAAAAATTAAAACTCAGAGGGTTTTCTTTATGCGACGGTTCTTTCCCAAGGAGCATTCTTTTATTTTAGCTAATTTTGTTGTCGAACCGGGTTAGCTTTTCTCGATGATGGATTGAGTGGCGACATTCTTAAGGGAAATGCCATGTTACTTTGAGTTTGTTGTGAAGTTGTTTTAAGAGGCATCAACTAATATTTTTTTATTTTTCTTGTGATTGGAATTAAAAATGGAAAACAAAGGCATGAAACTGAAGAGAATGACCAAGCATTGGCACCGTAGCATAGTAATCTTGGTCATACATTTGCATGACCAAGCATTGGCACCGTAGCGTAGTAAGCTTGACTTGTGATATTTGCATGCGTGATGTCCTAATGTGATGTGTTGTTTTGGAAAATAACCCTTGTTGACCCTTTAAGGATGCTTCTTTGTGTGATAAGGATATTTTTTGTTAATCTTGTGCATTACATCTTGTCTATAACTTGATCTAAATGTGATTCAAGGTAAAATCCTAGATAAAGTCGCACCAAGGAAATGAGTTTAGGCCTTCAGTTGTCTAGCCACTTCAACCATAGCCCTCCATTTTCATTAATCCCTGAGAGCCAATTTTGAGCCTTAAAACTTGTCCTTGGCAACCACATTATAAGACTCAATACCATTCTTAAGACCTCTTTTGGCCCTATTCTCCCTAAATGTTGATTACAAAACAAATGCTGAAGCAAGGCTCAAGGCCTAAGATAAAGGGAATGAAGAAAGCAAATGTGAAAAATGAGGCAAGAGCCTAAGTTTGGGGGTATGCAAAGCAAAAGAAGAAGACAATAATCATAGTAAAAAGGGAACATCACCTTTAGTCAAAATGCGAAAAGATGAATTAAGAAAGAAAAGACTATTTTTGTGAAGTGGTGTTCCCTAATGAGGTAATAAGGCTAGTGATAGAAGCCTAAGAGGGGCTACAAGGGGAACTATAAAAAAAGCAAGAAAAAGGAGGTTGAGTGAGCAAAAATATTGTAAGGCATGGCATGAAAAGCATTAGGGAGGATCTATTCACTTTATCCAAATGTTTATCCTACCCTGACCTTAAGACTACATCACAACCCATAGGTCCTAAATGATTCTAGATGCAACTACTCTACATTAGTGGTGAATTACATGCAGGGCAAACCTATGGGTCAAGTGTATGCATGAAGATATCTTCTGGGAGAGTGAGTGTGAGTATCTCTTCCCATTTATCCCGGATATGCATTCAAATCGTCAAAAAGTCAAGAGAATAGGGATCCTTATATGTGGTGAGTGGAATCATTCCTTTTAGGGATGCAAGAGTATTTCGAATTCATATGGGCATAGGACAAGGAGTGCAAACTCTAAGGAAAGCTTTGAATTTTCAAGAATTACAACTTTAGAAGCTACATGTGTTGTTTGGTTGAGAATTTCCCTTGTATGGTTAATGATTCCTTTCAAAAAGTTTTACTTGATATAAAGTTGTTGCCTTCTTGAATCACCTTCAGTCTTTTTGTTCTTTTGGGGTATTTTCTTCTCTATTCGGTGAGCATTATGAGCATTTTTTTGGGTTTTCCTAGTCTAGGTGGTCGGCGAGTTTAACTGCAAAGAAATGTGACCTCTTCCTCAATAGTTGAAGTATTGCATTACTTAAGGATAAGCAATGATTCAAATTTGGGTTTTTGATGAGTTTGTGATTTACCAACACATTAGACACTAAAATTTTAGTTTTTTCTTAGTTCTCGAGTTGATTAGTTGGATTTTATGCCCTTTTTGATTTTATTGTGTGCAGGAGCCTAAGTTTGAAGAAAAGAGCTAAAATGAGGGTAAAATGGAGGAATTGAGTAGAAGTGACGAGACGCGGGTGTTAACTGGTGAAATGCCGACTGAAAAGATGATGGTCACTACCTAGGCAGAGTAATGCAACCAGCGGTTCACGAATCACCTGTGGCACAACGTCGTTCAGTTGCCGAAGGATGCTCAGAATGATCTGGAATTGGTAATTAAGGACCGGCGGTTCACGAATTGTCATCGGCGAAACGCCGGGTGAACTGTCGGTTCACGAATTGGCGTCGGCGAAACGCCGGGTGAACCGCCGAAGTTCACTGATAAGGACTGAAGTAAGAAGAGCAAGCAGCCGGCATTTCATTGATTTCATCGGCGAACCGCCGGTGCCTTCGTCGGTCCCAGAGCGATGCTATTAAGGGTAAAATCATCCATTACTGAAAAAGGAAGGAAAAGTACCCTACTTTTCATGGTATAAATAGAAAAATAGGTGCATTGCCAAAAGGGAAGAACAAGGGGAGAAGATAGAGAGATTGAGAGATAAACCAAGTACACATCACATCGTCTTTCCTTTTTACATGAAGACCATTTTCTTAGCTGAGAAAAGGATATTTTCATTGAAAGTTGTAAAAGATACTCTGTTCTCCTTTATTCTTTGGTATTATTTAGTTTCAGTTGTAGTTGAAGGATAATTGTTCCTTCAATTTATCTACTCTTCTTATTAAATTCAATGATGCTTTTTATGATTGTGTTTTTCAATTTCTTAACTACGAGTAGCTAAAAACATTAACTAGAGGTGTGTGATGATGAATACTTAATTGGATTGGGTATTGCTAGAGTTAACTTCTTAATGTTCAAGTAAGTGTAAATCTATTAGATTCCTTTCGACCTATTAATCAAGATCCATTGATGATGATGTGGGTCTATTTATACTTAATTAATTGTTGCTCGGGAGAGAATAATTATGTATTGGCAGGGAATCTAGTAGTAGGTATGGATGTGAGGTTGTAAAATTAAGCTAGTAATGGCTGAAATTACTTCCTTCTTCCTAATTAGCAACTAATAGCTAGGGATAATGAAGTTGCTTATCCAAATCAATTCAGGTGTGTTAAATTGCATCTAGAGTTTGAGAAAATTCTAGTTAAGGGTTGGCAATAGGCTAGGAAGCTGAGGCTACCTATTTTCCGAGATTATTTACATTTATTGAACTTATGAAGTTAACTTGGTCCATCCCAATCTAAGTAGTGTTACATCTACACCGCACCTATAGTATTTTACAAATATTGTCTACAACTTAGCTGATTCTTCTAGTTTGAATTCCCTAGAGAAATTTGAGTAATTCTTTAAATTTTATTCCCCCAATTTTTGTGATTTATGTTAAATTTATATGGTGTAAACTAAAATCAGCTTCTCAATTGACACACGAATTCATCACTCTCTAGTCCTCGTGGGATTCGACCCCGACACTCATCGGTTACTTGTTTTGATACAACCACCGTGTATATTCTTTGATTCAAGAATATGTTTTGGATGTTATCAACTGTCTCAGTTCCAAACTTTGGACTTCAAGTCTGCCAACGACTCACCCCACGAATCGTTAAAGCTGACAACGACTCGTGGGGACACTCTTCAGGTACACTGCCCATCTTTCCTTTTCTCAATTATTTTTCCTTTCCCATGGCTGACCCAACGACTCGTGGGTCCTGACCATGATTCATGACCTCTCCCATGGGGTATCAAAACTTCCAAGACTTCTTCTCAAAACTCAGGCCTTCCGCACAAGTCACCTGACAACTCGTGGGCTATCCTCACGAGTCGTGAGATGACTTGTCCTGAGACTGCATTAACAATTTTCACTTTTTCCCCATTTTAACTCCCAAGTCCAATCTTTAAGCTCCTGGTGCAGGGTATGTAAAATAGCTTAAGTAAGTAAAATCAGTTAAAGACATGCATAACGTAAATCATAAACATTAAGAATCTGAGAGTGGAGCTTGCTTGCATTCTTTCTAAAATCATGATTTCATCACAACATAACATATCATCATAACATATCATAACATACTCAATTGACTCAAAGTTGAAATCTGATATTTATAAGTAAAGTTAAACATGGAATCAAACCTGCTTAAGAACATTCTTACATATGTAAATCTCGTGAGTAATGAACATGCATAACTGAAATCATGAGGAACAATGGGAGACTCGTCATTTAATTGACATACCACGATAGAGCTTACGTGGTCCCGACTATCACATTCAATTGGGTAGAGCCTTCCCAAGCCTTTCCAGGGCTAGGGACGATACCATGATATCGATATCATGCTCGTGGCCCAATAGGGAAGGGGATAGCTCACAAGGGAGGTCCCAAAGTCATAATGTATAAACCTACGTTGGCATGTAGTTATGAGGCATAGGGTTATCAACCCTTAGCCTGCTAGGTTCTACATACTACTCCCTGATAAAGCTAAAACCACACGTCTTACTGAAGTATGAAGCGGACGTTTTCAATAAAGAACCCAACTAGAGGTTGGGGTCGATCCCATAGGGAATATGGAAGGATGTAGAAGAATTCTAATGCTTAAGCTTTTTAATCA
This sequence comes from Datura stramonium, assembly GCA_018107945.1. Classification (NCBI taxonomy): domain Eukaryota; kingdom Viridiplantae; phylum Streptophyta; class Magnoliopsida; order Solanales; family Solanaceae; genus Datura; species Datura stramonium. The sequence continues at coordinate 45,283 of JACEIK010006021.1, forward strand.
ATTATTTCCTAAGAGGGGGGATTTGTAAAATTAATAAGTAACAGTGTTGAGAAATTGATGGTTGTTTCCAAATTAATGCATTTAACTAGGGTAAGTATTTCCCATGGATCCTTAACTACTTTGGGTTTTACACTAGTGATTTATCCCAATACTTTGCTTGTAGAACTAACAACTTAGGTTCATTCAAACGACCGACCAGTCCCTATTGAATGACTATACTCAATTACTCGACCAAGTCTCATGAGCAATTTGTAATTTAACCGTTATAAATTTGTTCCAAATATAACTATCCTGCGACCACACCTCAAGTTAATACAATGATCATCAAGATCAAGGCTTTGTTGTAATTCTCTTTTCCTAATCTCTATCTCTTAGACCTAAGCAACTAAAGAATTTGGGCATGTCCTCAACGTTGCGCACTGTTAAGAAACGTTAATCATGAAGAGAATACAACACAAGCGTTTAGTATTGGTTTAGAATCACTTACTGCAAACGTTAGTTCATTAATTCGCCATGGTTCCCACAACCCTAGTTGTTGTGGTTCTAGCCTATCATGTTCATAAGTAAATTAATAGCATTCATGAATAAAAACCAAAATTAATACTTACAACAATGATCCGAAGAACCTTCACTTTGATTAATGCAAAAATTCGGAAGAACAACTTTACAATCATCTCAAAATATGTCTTCTCAAATTTATGGTAAACTAAAGAAACTCCAAGACTTAAAAACCTTCTCTAAAACTTTCTTCCATGAAGACATTCCAACTTGAAGGAATAGCTATTACATGAAAATAAAGGGTATTTATAGTAGTAGATTTATGCTTTGCTTGTTCCTTGATGAATTTGAGTTGGGATTTAAAGTTCCTTTTCCTAGTTGAAGTGGGAGATCCATTTTTAGCCGTTCGAAACCTTTGTTGCGTCATCTCTTGCTGTTGTTGCATCCAGTGCCACGTTGTACATGCCAACGCACCTGGAAGGAAGTTGCTGCTCACCTGCCATCGCATGGGAGAAGGGCTGCTGCGCGCCTGCTGTAGCATGGGAGACCTGGCGCCTCGCGCCTGCTCCAGCGCCTAGGAAGGAAGTGCCTTGCGCGACATGTAGATCCTAACAAGGCAGTGCCTCACGCGGCCTCTAGCGCCTGTCTTGCTACTGCCTCGTGCAGCTTGTCGCACGTGCGTGGAATTGCACCATATATTTTTTTCTCTTTAATTCTTGCGTAGTGCACTCCTTCTTCAACTTCATTCCGAACGAATCAAATACAACCAAATCCATCACTTTTATCCCTAAAAACATCTATTCACACGCGTTAGCTAATTTCACAAATATATAACATAATCACATGCAAACACACATAATTTGTTCTTAAAATATATAAAGTACGGGCAAAATATGTCTATGAAGTGCGTAAATAGGCCCTTCATCACTCCAAAAAACATGCATATGCTCTACGTCATTTTTCCACAAACCTCAACAACGTCTATTGATGAAGCTCATAAATCAAATACATCTCAAATAGGAAATCATGCATATGAGAAGCTTTAACTCAAAATATACCACAAGCTAAATGATAACTGGGAGTCTTCGATCCAAAACTATGTGGTAAGCTATACATAGGGAAAGCTTTAACTCAAAACATACCACAAGCTAAAAGATAATTGGGAGTCTTCGCTCCAAAATCATGTGGTAAGCTTAATTCGGGAAGTCATCAATCATACTTAAACATGTGGGCATTGCACAAAGCTTTATCATACTTTGAAATACACAATTCATATCGAAAACATGATTATAAACATGGGTAGCTTGAAAATAAACTTTTCATTATAATATTCCATCAACATCATACATTCATCACGAATCTCTTCTTTCATGAACTTTTCAACAATGGGCTTTTTAATTCATAAAGCTAGAAACATGATTTTTTAATTGAAAACATTAAAAAACTTTCCCATGCTTCATAATTCAATATTGGAAATGTATTTAAATCATACCCCTGTAAAAAATTAGGAAATTCACGCATTGGTTAAAACCCCATTGATTAGTCATAGATCATTCAAGATTTAGAGAAGGATTAGGCATGGGTGTGAAAGGAACCACCCATTCATAACCCTACATACCTGTTGGTAGCTGATTCTTACACTTTTTTAAATTCCCAATAGGAAATTGAAGAGAAATTGATGAGTTCTAGGCTTGATCACCCTCTCTACTCTTCTACCGTGCATATATAAATGAATAAGGCCTAGAATGAACTTAACCCTTCTAAAAGTCACTATTCATAACTCAAAACGACGTAGTTTAAGCCTTAGGATATTAGGAATTACAGAAAAGCCCTTACTAAATTCGCAGTAAATAACTACCAGATGGTCCCAATGAGGGACATAAAAACTCGTTACCCTGGACCATAAATCGTGGAGTCGTCCATCAAGTACACTGCTTATCTGATCAACTGGCTCGTCACAGGCAACATCATGATCCGTCATTAATGACAACGACTCGTGGTCACCACCCGTTATGTGCACTGCTCCCATACAAATTAATTCTTCAACTAGCTGACCAAGATCCTCCCCATGAATCATGGGGACTAACCATGACTTGTGGAGTCCTTTCCTCGAGTGCACTGCCTCTCTTCTTCTCCTTTCTTACTCACCCACCCCATGTCTTACCTAAAGACTCGTGGGGTCTAACCACAAGTCGTGGTCATGCCTGTGGGGCTCTCATTTCCAAATTTCAAATTCATTACCTGGGCCTCCTTACGAGTGACATCATGACTCGTGGGCTCCTTTCACAGGTCTCCTCACGACTCATTCTGTGCCTGGTACCAGATTTTAGGTTTTTCTCCATTTCAACTCCCAGGTCTGATCTTTGGGCTTTCGGGGTATAACAATATCTCCCCCTTGGGAACATTCATCCTTGAATGTTGGAACACATACAGAAAAGCATAGAAATGCAATTATCATAT
>JACEIK010006021.1:57862-70042 GCA_018107945.1 Datura stramonium
TCATGGATTAGCTCCTCAAAAGTCATCAAAACCTACAAAACAAAGGCTAATCATGTTGGTTAGCACATATCTTCACATTTATACAAAATCACATGAAAATATATTAAATAACTTAGACAACCCGACTAATTTAAGTTGTAAAGCGTATCACGGGCATGATATTTTTGCCCGTGATCAATCTACATGTCAAGAATTTATGGGGTGTAACAGATACTGAGCATTTTAACCGAAAAACTGAAAGTTTTACCACCCTATATTCAAACTACATAGCTGAACTGATTTCACAACCCATACACACATCCATATACATAAATAAACTTGGACCATGAACTGAACATGAAAACTAAATAGAATTTTAGGTCAAAAATGATACCTCAAGCTGGAACTAAGCCGGTAGAGAATGAATGGGGGTATCTAGCCATCATATTCGCTTCGGCTTCCCACGTAGCTCCCTCAACATGCTGATTCCTCCATAATACTTTAACTGAAGCTACTTCCTTGTTCCTTAGCCTTTAAACCTGATAATCCAGTATTTCTATCGGAACCTCCTCATAACCGAGGCTGACTTTTACACCAACACTGTCCACCGGGACAACTAGAGCTGGATCACCCAAACATTTCTTCAAGAGCGACACATGGAATACCGGATGCACATAAGCTAATTCTGAGGGCAACTCCAACTCATAGGACACCTTGCCAACACGTCTCACTATCCTATACAGGCCGACATAGCAAGGACTAAGTTTCCTCTTCTTTCCGAACATCATCACTCCCTTCATGGGAGATACCTTAAGAAATACCCAATCGTCGACCTCAAATTCTAATTCTCTCCTTCTCATATCGGCATAGGACTTTTGGCGACTCTAGGTAGTTTTCAACCTGTCCCTTATCAACTGAACCTTCTCCATAGCCTCGTGAACCAAATCTGGTCCTATCATCGCCGCTTCGCCAACCTCAAACCATCCAATGAGTGACCTACACCTCCACCCATAAAGAGCCTCGAACGGTGCCATCTGGATACTGGAATGGTAGTTGTTATTGTACGCAAACTTGATAACTGGAAAATGCTCATCACAGCTACCTCTGAAGTCAATTACGCATGCTCTCAACATTTCCTTGACAGTCTAGATTGTCAAGTCCTCTTGTCCATCCCATTGAAGTTGAAACATTGTGCTGAACTTAACTTGCGTACCCAAGCCTTTTTGAAACAACCTCTAAAACTAAGAGGTAAATTAAGTACCTCTATTTAAAATGATGGATAAGGGTACTCCATGCAATCGGACTAGCTCCCGAATATATAATTTGGCATAATCCTTCACTGAATCCATGGTCTTAACTGGTAGAAAATGTGCAGCCTTGGTCAACCTGACTGCCACAACCCAAATGGAGTCATATTGTCGATGAGTACGAGGTAAACCTGTGATGAAGTCCATATTTATTTCTTCCCAATACAAAGTAGGAATATTGATATCCTAAAGCACACCTCCCGGCCACTAATGCTCAACTTTTACTTTCTAGCAGTTCGGGCACCTTGCTACGAATTCTGCGATATCCTTCTTCATGCCATTCCACCAATAGACTTCTCGTAAGTCATGGTACATCTTGGTGGCACTTGGATGGATAGAATATCTGGATCCATGAGCCTCATGCAAAATTTGGCTCCTCAAGTCATAAATATCTGGAATAAATAGGCGACCTTGGTACCGAAGCACACCATCTTCCCCTTTAGAGAAGACCTCTACTTTATTATTCTAAATGACTTCCTTTAACTTTACCAAAATCGGGTCCTCATCTTTCCTAGCTTTTACATCAGTCACCAAGGATGATTCTGATCTGTTCTGAACCACAACACTGCCATCGGTCAAGTCAACCAACCTAACTCCTAACCTTGCGATTTGATGCACATCCTTCACCAACTCCTTCATCCCCTCATCCACGTGGGACACACTCTCGATAGAGAGCCTACTAAGTGCGTCCACTGCTACGTTGGCCTTACCCGGATGGTAAAGGACACTTATATCATATTCCTTGAGTAGCTACAGCCACCACATTTGTCGAAGATTGTGATCCTTCTGAGTGAATACATATTGCAAACTTTTCTGGTCCATAACACATCCACGTGAACCCTATACAAGTAATTTCGCCATATATTCAATGCGAATACCACCCTGGCCAACTCAAGATCATGAGTCGGGTAATTCTTCTCATGATCTTTTGGCGGTCTAGAGGCATATGCTATAACTTTCCCGTGCTGCACCAATACACACCCAAGTCCGATCCTTGAAGCATCACAATACACCACGAACCAATTAGTACCGTTCATTAGAGTTAACACCAGTGCTGAAGTAAGTCGAGTCTTCAACTCTTTGAAGCTCTTCTCACAAGCCTCTGACCATTGGAATTTCACCTTCTTCTAGGTCAATTTGGTCAAAGGTGCTTCAATCGATGAGAAACCTTCCACGAACCTTTGATAGTAGCCAGATAAACCCAAGAAGCTCCGAATATCTGAAGGATTCACTGGTCTAGGACAATTCTTCACCGCTTCTATTTTCTGAGAATCCACCTATATACCCTCACTTGATACCACATGGCCAAAAAATGCTACAAAGTTCAACTAAAACTCACACTTGCTGAATTTGGCATATAATTGGCATTCCTTGAGAGTCTGTAGCGTCACCCTCAAATGAGCGGCATGCTCCTCTTCGCTTCGAGAGTATATCAAGATGTCACCAATGAACACAATCACAAACATATCCAAGTATGGCTTGAACACCATGTTCATCGGGTCCATAAAAGCTACAAGATCATTCGTTATTCCAAAATACATAATTACAAACTCATAATGTCCATACCGTGTCCCGAAGGCTGTCTTCGGGATGTTACTCTCCGATCTCTGAGCTAATTATACCCAGATCTGAGATTTATCTTCGAGAAACACTTGCTACCCTGAATCTTTTCAAATAAATCATCAATCCTTGGTAAAAGATACCTATTCTTGATGGTGACTTTGTTCAATTGTTGATAATCAATACACATGCGAAGAGAACCACCTTTCTTTCACACAAAGAGAACTGTTGCACCCCATGGGGACTTGCTCGGTCCGATGAAACCCTTATCTAACAGGTCCTTCAACTTTTCCTTCAACTCTTTAGCTCGGTTGGAGACATTATGTAGGGAGGAATAGATATAGGCTGAATGTGGGGAAGAAGGTCAATACCAAAATCTATTTCCCACTCGAGAGAGATTTTCAATAAATCATCTAGGAAGACTTCTTGATACTCGTGTACTTCAGGGACTAAATGAATAGTCGGGGTCTTGGATTCAATATCCTTAACCCTAACTAGATGGTACACACAACCTTTTGAAATCATCTTTCTGGCCTTAAGGTAGGAAATGAAATGACCTACAGGTATAGCTGAACCACCCTTCCATTCTAAGACTGGCTCACTCGGAAATCTGGAACTCTACTGCTTGGGTTCTACAATTAACTGAGGCATAACATACAAATAGCCAATCCATGCCGAGGATAACATCAAAATTGGTCATGCCTAACTTTATCAAATCTGTTGAGGTGACTTTCTAAAGGACTAAGATTGGGCAACATCTATACATTCATCTAGCTATAACTGAGTCACCTACTGAAGTAGAAACTGAGAAGGGTTCTGACAAGACTTTAGGACTGATTCCGAAGCTACTGGCCACATAAGGTGTCACAAAAGACAAGGTAGCCTCCGGATCTAACAAAGCATAAACATCAACATGGAAAACTCATAACATACCAGTGACTACATCCGGGGAGACCTCCCGCTCCTGGCGGGATGGTAATACATAGAATTTGTTCTGGCGCTGACTGCCACCTGTGCTAGTGGATGCCCCTTTATGTGCCGAGCGTACGGGTGGGGCTGCGGAACTAGAAGCTGGGACTCGGGCCCCATCATGATCCTACCTCACTACTGGGAAATCTTTGAGCATGTGTTCGGGCTTCCCACACCTGAAACAAACACCTTTACCTGCTAAACACTGACCCTTGTAACCCCGACCATACTTATGGAAAGTTGGAATGCTATAATCTGCGGGTCTGTTGCTCTATCCCCTAGAGCCTGATGCTCTCCCCCTCTGATCATGCCTCAGTTTGGATGACACACTCAATTCTAAAGATGTTGGGGCTGATGTTTCTGGTGGGTCTGTTGTCGGTACCCACCACCTGACCTCCGCTATGTGAATCTGTGATCATCGATCCTTGCCCTCTTGGCCTCCCTCTCTCTCAGATGTGCCACCTCCATCTGCTGGGTGTACAAGACTATTTGAGGGAAGTCCCTGTCCTAGTGAAGCATAGTAGTCCTATAATCCTTATCCAAATAGTACACTACACCATGGACGAATCTACTCACCCTCGCCCTATGATCAGCCACAAACTCTGGGGCGTACTTCCACAAGCAAGTGAACTCAAGAGCATACTCATGTACCATCATCCTCCCTTGCTTCAGGTTTATGAACTCGGCTGCCTTCAGCTCCCTCATCTCGCGAGGGAAGAACTGATCTAAGAATGCAACATGAAACACTTCCCAAGTGAAAGGGCCTGCTCCAGAGACCCTGCTATCCTTCCATTGGCAAAACCAGATATGCGCGATTCCTTTCAACTGATACGAGGCCAAATCCGCATATTCAACTCCATTCATGCCCATTATTTGGGTGATATTCATAATCTAATCTAGGAACTCATGCGGGTCCTCATCTACTTTGACCGAAGGAACTCTAGCGGGTTCATTCTCAAAAAGTCTCTAACTCGAGCCGCCACTGTATTTTCATTTTGCGGAACATGCACAACTGCCTGTTGATTGACCTGAGCGGTCACGTCCTGTGCAAGCATCTGAATAGCAGCCCAAAACTCAGCATGGGCAACTAGCTCCGGTGCCTGGGGCTCCTGAACTTGTGGGGCCTGCTAGTGCCTGTTTCCATTGCTATCCTTGTGGCCTTCACCATTCCCATTCGTTGTACTTTTAATTCTTCGTGGATCCATGATTCTGCAATCGTGAATATCATGAATTAGAAGGATAAAAAGGCATTTCATCGCACCACATAGATCATGAAAGAAGGGAACATTTCCTAGATGTTTCGTAGCCTCTTCATCATAGGTATGACATGCTTCACACCCATAAAAAAGACTCTACTTAACGCAGATTTCATACACCCTAGGTCACTTTAATCCTATTGCTCTGATACCAAGTTTGTCACGATCCGAACGGAGGCCCAGATCGCAACACGGGACAAGAAGCCCCGAGAGCCCCCAAGTCGACCTATAGCATAAGCATACATCTAACTCAATCAAAGAAATTGAGTAATCAACAATATAAACATAGAAAAAGTATAACTCAAACATAACATCAGAATACACAATCTAAAGCTGAATAAAACCATATGTCTGAAAAGCTTCTAAACATGACGAATTCAATATTAAGAATCTGAGAGTGGGGCTTGCATGAATTTTTTTTAAAATCATGATTTCATCATAACATAGCATATCATCATAAAATATCATAACATACTCGGTTGACTCAAAGATGAAATCTGATATTTATAAGTAAAGTTGAACATTGAGTCAAACCTGCTTAGAACATGCTTACATATGTAAATCCGTGAATAATGAACATGCATAATTGAAATAATGAGGAACAATGCGAGACTCATCTTTTAACCGGCATACCATGATAGAGCTTATGTGTTTCAAACTATCACACTCAAGTGGGTAGAGCCATCCAATGCGTGGCCAGGGGTAGGGACGATACCATTTTATCGATATTGAGCTCGTGGCCCAATAGGGTAGGGGATAGCTCACAAGGGAGATCCCAAAGTCATAATGTATAAACTAACGTTGGCGCGTAGTTATGAGGCATAGGGTGATCGACCCTTATCCTGATCAGTGCTAGAAACTACTCCCAAAAACATGCATATGCTCTACATCATATTTCAACAAAGCTCACCATTGTCTATTGATAAAGCTCATAAATTAAATATATCTCAAATCGAAAATCATGCATATGAGAAACTTTAACTCAAAACATACCACAAACTAAAAGATAATTAGGAGTCTTCGGTCCAAAACCATGTGGTAGACTATACATAGGGAAAGATTTAACTCAAAACATACCACAAGGTGAAAGATAATCGGGAGTCTTCGCTCCAAAACCATGTGGTAAGCTTAATTCGGGATGTCATCAATCATACTTAAACATGTGGGCATTGGCCAGAGCTTAATCATACTTTAAAATACTCAATTCATATTGAAAACATGATTATAAAAATTGGTAGCTTGAAAACATACTTTTCATCATAATATCCCATCAGCATCATACATTCATCACAAATCTCTTCTTTCATGAACTTTTCGACAATGGGCTTTTAAATTCATAAAGATATAAACATAATTTTTAATTGAAAATAGTATAAAACATGCCCATGCTTCATAATTCAATAGTGGAAACGTATTTAAATCATACCCATGTAAAGAATTAGGAAATTCATGCATTGGGTTAAAACCCCATTGATTAGTCATAGATCATTCATGATTTAGAGAAGGATTGGGCATGGGTGTGAAAGGAACCACCCATTCATAACCCTACATACCTGTTGGTAGCTGATTCTTACACTTCTTTATATGCCCAATAGGAAATTAAAGAGAAATTGATGAGTGCTAGGCTTGATCACCCTTTCTAGTCTTTTACGTTGCATGCATGAATGAATAAGGCCTAGAATGAACTTAACCCCTCTAAAAATCACTATTCATAACTCAAAACGAAATAGTTTAGGCCTTAGGATCATAGGAATTACGGAAAATCCATTACAAAATTTTCAGAAAATAACTTCCAGATGGTCCCAACGGGGGATCTAACGACTTGTTACCTTGGACCAAGACTCGTGGAGTCATCTGTCAAGTACACTGCTCATGATCAACTGGGCTCATCACGGGCAACATCACGATCCATCACTGGTGACCACGACTCGTGGTCACCACCAATTATATACACTACCCCCATACCAATAAATACTTCAACTAGATGACCAATACCCTCCCCACGAATAGTGGGGACTGAGCACGACTTGTAGGGTCCTTCCATCAAGTGCATTGCCTCTCTTCTTCTCCTTTCTTACTCACCTACCCCACGACTGACCTAACGACTCATGAGTCTTGACCACAAGTCGTGGTCATTCCCATGGGGGTCTTATTTCCAAATTTCAAATTCATTCCCTGGGCCTCCCTATGAGTCATATCACGACTCCTGGGCTCCTCTCATGGGTCTCCTCACAACTCGTTCTGCGCCTGGTGCCAGATTTTAGGTTTTTCTCCGTTTCAACTCTCGTGTTTAATCTTTAAGCTTCTAGGGTCGAACAGGTACCTAGTTCACTCTCATTTTTGGAAGTCGTTTAAAAAAGGACTCGGTACCCAAGTCAAGCTCACCGCAGCTTTTCACCCGAAAATAGATGGACAAGCTGAGCGGACTATCCAGACCTTGGATGATATGCTGAGAGTGTGCATGATCGATTTCAAGGGCAGTTGGGATGATCACTTGCCTCTTATCGAATTTGCATACAACAACAGTTGCCACTCTAGTATTCAGATGGCCCCGTTTGAGGCATTATATGGTAGGAGGTGTAGATCTCCTATAGGGTGGTTTGAGGTTTGTGAAGCTGCCTTGATAAGGCCAGACTCCATTCATGAAGCTATGCAGAAAGTATAGCTCATCCGAGAAAGATTCAAATCATCTCAGAGCCGTCAAAAATCTTATTCTGATGTGTGGAGAAGAGAATTAGAGCTTGTGGTGAATGACTAAGTTTATCTGAAAATTTCACCCATAAAAGGGGTGATGGTATTTGGGAAGAAAGGAAAACTCAGTCCGATATATGTGGGACCCTACAGAATTCTGAGGTGAATTAGGAATGTAGCCTATGAGCTGGAATTATCTTCAGAGTTGGCATCTGTGCACCCAATATTCCATGTGTCACTATTGGACAAGAGCATCGGTGATCCAACTTCATTTGTGCCACTAGACAGTGTGGGAGTGAAAGATAGTGTCTCTTACGAAGAGGTCCTAGTTCATATTTTTTACCATCAAGTTCGTAAGCTGAGGAACAAAGAATTTTCTTAAGTCAAAGTATTGTGGTGAAATCAGCATGTAGAAGGAGCTACGTGGGAAGCAGAAGCAAATATGATGGATAGATACCCACACTTATTCCTTTCCAACTAAGTTTCAGTTTAAGGTATCTATTTTTATCCCTAAAAACTCTATTCAGTTACATGTTCAATCCATGTGTCCCAGTTTCTTTCATGTTAGTGAATGTGTGCATGATTTGTGAATTCAGTTCAGTCATGCAGTTCAGTTCGGAGGTAGTCATTCCGTTAGTTTTCAGCTTTCATGATCAGTATTTGAATATAATGAATGCAATTCTCTACTTTTCTGAGTATTTTCCAACATTCGAGGAAGAATGTTCCCAAGGGGAAGATATTGTAATGCCCCTAAAACCCTAAGATAAGACCCCGAAGTTGAAATGGAGAAAATAGGATTTGCTACAGCAAGTCATAGAACGAGATGTCTTGTGACCCATGGGGTAGGCCACGAGTCACGGAGTGACTTGTGGGGAAGGGTCCGGACTTGGAAGAAAAATTGGGAAATTTAGTGACCATGGGTGTGACCATGAGTCGTGGTCAACACCACGAGTCGTTATGTGAGTCATGTTCAAGGGTTACCTAAAAGTTGGAAAATTCGAGTAGTGAACTTAACGAGTCCTCACCATGACTCATTTGGGACACCACGAGTCATGTTATCGCTCGTGGTGACCCCCAGGTGGTTCTCGACAGTGAGGACTACGGGAGGTGACCATGAGTCGTGGTAACCGATAATAAATCATCTAGTAGCCCGTGGTGACCCCTGAAGAGGAATTTTTGTTTAGTGGCAATGGGGGACATCACAAGTCATTAGGCCTCCTGACGACTCATGAAGTTAGTCATTGGCAGGTTGGAGAATCTGTAGAAAACTTCCAATACACATAACGATTGGGCACTACGAGTCATCCCTGACGTCACGACTCGTGGAGTGCCTTGTGGGGACTGGCAAGGTCCTTTTTCCTGCAAATTTCCTAGGGAGTTTTACGTAATTTCCAAAACTACTACACTCTAAACTACATCATTTAGGGTTTAATTTAGGGGTTTTAGAGGGGCTTGCCGATGATTTATTTAATTTCTCACAGCCCTTCAAAATCTAGAACGTAAAATTTCTCTCAGAAGGACTCAGAGCAAAAGATAGGGCAATCGAATTCTCCTTAGATTTTTCAAGGGATTATCTCAGAGATTTCTAAATGAAAATTCAACAAAGGAATAGTTCTTCCCTTGTTTCCCAAAATATCTCCTCTATCTTCTTTATCAGTTCTAGCCCTGAACTTTCGAATGTGAATAAATGATATGTCAGACTTCATTTATAGCATGTGGAATATGGTCTATGCTTCTTGTTGTCATATTTTAACTACCTAATTATCATGTTAATACTCATTCATGAAAGAATGGGTTTACCCCTAGCTTTGAATTCAGTAAACTAGAATTTTGCCTGTTGGACTAGTTATTCCTTGTGGCTTGATTTTATCGATTGGGTTTCCCATATTACTAGAAAATGCTGAGAATTTCGTTAGATGTTTGTTAGTAAAATCTCAGTCAATTATTAGCATATCCAATATAATACAGAATTGTCAGCTGATTAGTTTGACTATAGTTAATTCTTGAGGTGTCTGTGATGCCTCCCAATTATCAATATTAAACTTGACATCAAATTTTAGTGATTCTTCAGGCAGTCATGACACTTTCAGATAAGCAGCTCTGACCAACCTTAAGACCCCAGCTTCAGATTACAATTTGTTCTTTAGATGATTACGATGCTTCCAGATAAGCAGCTCTAACCAATCCTAGAACACCAGTTACAGAATCCGGTCAAATAAAACTCTCAGGGTACTTCCAGATAGGTATCCTTGACTTAGTCTTGGGCCCAGTTTCGAGCTATTAGCTTAGTAGTTAGTCTAGGACTATCCAGTGGGAGTAGGACTTATCATCGAGCGGACTGGGGTTCTAGTGCACCCAGGTTCCCAAAAGTACATTTCCATCGTAGGTTATATCTTTATTGGCCTCCTGGCCCAGATCTATGATCACTCAGTTCATGCCTTTATACCCCGGCAAGGTATATTGGGTCCTACCGGTGGGTTGTGTACATTGGACTCCACGTCTAGCTCACGTGGTTTTATGTCGATTATAGACTCTGCCACTAGTTAGCTCAGTTCAGCCTCAGATTAGTCAGTTCAGATCAGTTCAGTAAAGTATTGCATGTTAGTATCTCAATTTTAGGGTATGTCTTTGACCACCAATAAAGCTCATTTTTACCATCTCAGTATATCACAGTTTATTCAATACCAGTATTTCGGTTGGTGATTGTATGTCTTTACAGCTCAGTTGTTTTAGTCTTCGTGTTATGGTTTCTCTCACTTTCTCAGTACATTAAAAGTACTGATGCATACCTTTTATATTGTATCTTTTTATGATACAACTGCAGGTTCTCAGTCTCAACACCATTAGCAGATCTCGCTCAGACGTTTTGAGCTGCATTATTGGTGAGTCCTCATCTTTTGAGGACGAGGATTATTTCTTTCAGTTATATTTTTTTTATTTAGACTTAGCTGGGGTCTTATTCCAGCAACTCCTCAAATAGATGGCTTTCAGACACAGGCATAGTTTCAGACTTTCAGCTTTGTTTCAGTTGTTTTTAAACTTTATGATTTAGTTATTTTCATAAATGTTTAATATTGTTACTTTAAATCTTTCTGTATGTTTTATTCAGAATGCCAGTGTTATGATAGACCATGGGTTTACTTGAGGTTACTTGTGACTCCAAGTACCATGCCCCTTCTAGGGTATAGACTCGAGGAGTGACAAGTAATAACAACCCTTTTAGGCAAAAATTCATGTTCAAATAAGAGACACTCTAGTTCATAAACATATGTTAGGTTTACTGCTTACTTTAGACGAATTTGAACTTTTTCTAGTAATATATACATTCAAAAGACTTTAATAGTTAAGAATTTTCGCAACTTGTATAGTTTTAGGATTCTCAAGGACAAACATAAGTAAATTACAACCATTTTTAACAACCTATGACAAAATTAGCATCAACTTCTCTATTGTTATTAAATCATTTAGCTCACACAAACATTCTAACATAGATGAAACTGCATAGTCCAACAACTCAAACCCAAAATAAATAAACATGTTCATTCTTCAACACTCACAATATTCTACTAATCTACTACCATTTCTTTGGTGTCTTATAGGTATATACACCACAAGAACACAACCATATTGATCAAAAGGGAAATAGTTAGCTCATTCTTTAGAATTTGACCTTCTAACAAGACAAATTATTTCATTAACACACTTTACTAGCAACTTTCATCAGTTAGAATCCAAAAACACACACATGACTATTCATTCTTAAACTAAAAATGTAAAATAGAATGGGGGGAGGAATATTACTGGATGTGGTGTAGCGATTGAAGTTGTTGAAGCCAGAGTCTTAGCTATCTTCCTTCGACTCCAAGTGCGAGCAATAGAATGAAATGGAAAGACAAATTAAATATGACAAAGCAAAATTTAAACACAAAGAGTAGAAGGGGAAGGAAAAATCAGTGTGTATTGTGTTGTGTCTTTTGCCTTATTTTTTGGATTTATTTTTTTCAATGTACTACCCTCTTTTTTTTTGCAAGTATCCTACTTTTTTATATTTTTCAATGTTTCTTCTTAAGTGTGTTTCCCCTCCAATGTGTTCTCCTTTCATAGGATAAGATTTGAGTTCCAAAGGTAAAATGTCAAGACTTGAGGATTAAAAATTTAAACCTTCAAGTCCTTTAATGGGATGAATTGTCTGGTAGAGAAGGAAGAAAACAGAGAAAATGCTAAAGAAATTGAAAAATAGGAAGGAAAGACGATACCTTGTGCAACTCTAGAGGAACTTCTCCATGGAAAATGTGGAGGAAGGACTAGCGTTTGAGATTTTCAGAGAGAATTTTTCGAGTCTTGGGAGAAGGAGATGACTAGTCTTGAGGAGAGAGGGGCTTAGGCGGATAGGGGTTTGAGAGAGATGGGTCGAGTGG
>JACEIK010006021.1:70595-82302 GCA_018107945.1 Datura stramonium
ATGGGTAGTTACGATACTTACAAAACATGAAGTACATAACACATTGACTAAAAAAATACTTTTTTATTGTATAAAAAATGTATAGTATTTGGAAATAATAAAATACTTCCTCTAATTCATCGACAACATTTTTGTCCTTTGTACTTGTATGAGTTGCTTTTGCCTTTTTGTGTGTTCCATATTTAGAAGCCTCGGTAACATCTTTAACTTTTCTTCTCTTCTTCACTTTTTTTCCATTTTTGAACTGATAGAAGATTCAATAACATCTTTTTCCTTCAGCTTTTGGAGAAGCCTCCTACATTCGGACGATTCCAGTTATTGAGTCTTTTGTTTATAGAACTTGAGGTTGTTGTGGGAACTATATCTTGGAACCCCTTTTACAGTTATTAGAGGCTTAACTGATAGAGTTAAATATTTGATTCAATAATAGTACTTTCTAACATTTATTTCAGTTATAGAATAAATTCTCTTCCATTATATAAGCTTACTATGTTTCAGCTTCCATGTTGTTGTTGAGATCAAAACTAATAGTATTCTAGGTTAAGGGTTCGCTTGGATTACAAAAGTGGTCTCAGTGCTATTCCATGCCCTGGGTCTAGATTTGGGGCATGAAAGCTTCTATAGGAAATCAAGAAGATGCTTTTTAGTGAAGAAGAGCTCAAGAATGAATCCAAGATTTATGGAAAAAGAATGGACTAAGTGCTATATATTTCATAATTCAAGTCAAAGACCAAAGAAAAACATTGGGGCTCACATGGAGTCCTAACAAGCGTAAACCCAAGCTCACATGGGTTTGAAAAATCTTCTCCTATGGAGCTTAAAATTGTCACCCAAAAAGGGAGTAAAGTCATGCCCAAGTGACTTTGGGTAAAAATTGAAAACTTTTTCATATTTTATTAGGATAGGAATTTAGGTATTATTTTTATATATTTTCCTAGTTTAAATTTTTCTAGTTAGTTTTTATTAATTATTATTGATTATTTTCATTAGACAACATTATTATTAATTAAGAGTTTCTCTTTTTTACATCTTGGTGTGTGATTACTAGGGATTTCTCTTGCAACCTTATAAGAACATTATTTTAAAAGGTAAGATTAATTCTTAACTTGATATCTTTGGTTCTTATTTGTAAATTAAAGAATGTATTAGTCTTACACTAATTATTGTCTCTAATTAGGAGTCTAAATCACTTATTGATTTATATTCCTGAATTGACTCTATTAGTATCATAAAAGTAGTCTTAATTCGCTAATTTTGAATATTTAATTAGGGTTCTTTGCAGTTCATCTTGAATTTGGAGATTTTATTCACAAATTTTGTCTATCTTTAATTTCTTGTCTTCAATCTTTGTGTTCTCGCTTCCGCATAATTTTTTGTTTATTCAAGTGACACGATTCTTATCAAGTGGTATTAGAGTGGTTTTATAAAGGTTCCATTCTTAATAATCTTAACAGTTTCATGGCAAAATAAATAAATAAATAAAATCTCTTTTAGTAGCTTAAAAAGTAAAGCTACATAGCATTAAAAAAAGAAAGGGGTGAGATCAATAGAGGAAACAAATCAAATTGAGAGATATTTGTTTCTTTGAATTTCTTTTTGAGATGTCTCTAGTAGGAAAAGATGTTGAAGCTTAGTCTCAAAACAACAACTTCATAAAGATGCTCAAACTAATTACCGTGCAACTTAATGTTTTAGAGGTCGTCAAAAATTCACCTAATCCGTTAACATAGATAATGTGAGGAGAATTCATCAACACTCCATGATCTTCTATAGAAATGTTGTAACATAGAATGCAATAATGTCAACTTGAAGAATTACATTGTCACGACCATAGTTGAGGTCCCAGTTCGAGACACAGAACCTAGAATCACAATGTGTCACGACCCGAACATAGGACTAGATCGAGACACGGGACTAAGAACCCCGATAGGCTCCAAGTCGACCCATGACATGAACATATTATCCAACTCAATCATAATAAAGCGAAAGATAAACAAAATTAATATAGAGGAAGTCTGATAATCTCATCACATCGGAATACATAACTCAAAATCGAAGCTGATTAGATGTTATTTCTGAAAGACTCTACTACTGACGAGTTGATGGGACAAGACCCCAACTAACTCACTAATGTCTGAAATTGAAAGTACTAGATACAACTGAAATGAAGGTCCCTTGAAAGAGGAGGACTCACCAACTCTGGAATATAAGTGCTAATGCTACAGATCTGACTAATGACGACACTGAGCCTGAATATCCGTGTTACACCCCGTAAATTCTTGACATGTAGATGACCTATTCACATGTTGGTTAAGAGTTTTAGGATGCCATAAATTCAAGGAAAAGGCCATGGGGAAGACCGGACGAACATTGTATCGAACCACCGCGGGAGAAGCCGAGGCAGAACCCCTCCGCGATGGAAGCCTGCTACGGAGAGAGGGCCTCTGCGATGGCAGCGTGTCATGGAGGCCCTGTCCAGGCCCAAGTATATAAACCTCTCACTTCAGTTTTTATTTCATTTTCCTACTTTTAATTTCCATAAAACGACCTGAGGCAGAGAGGAACGAGGGTTTGAAGTAAATATTCAACCAATTAAGCCATCAAATGCGGTCCAAACTCAAATTAAATCAAGATACCGAAGTATAAAGCTGCAGAGAGCATTCCTGCGGAGTTAGTTTTGTGAAATTCGGCTGGCGAATCATCGTCCTACCGAGCTAAGGTAAGTAGAATTGCTCCAAATTAGTGTCAATATACTCCTAGACCTAAAGTGAGTATTTCTCCCTTTTGGACTTCTGAGAAATAGCGAGTTTTCGGCCGTTTTTTGATATGTCAAAGTTTGGTATATATATATATATTAAAAGTGATATTTTCTTTTAGAATATTAATGTATTTAGTCCTAATTGATATATATATGTGGATGCAGTTGGGAGAAATAGTAGAATATTGACCAAATTACGCCAATTAGCTGGGAAATCAGAAACGGAGATATGTAAATCCAGTTTCGTCAGCAAGTCAATAGTTCCGGTATAGTAGCATAGCTCAAGTGCCAGTAGAATGTTTCGGAAGTCGCATATTATGCTTAGTATAAATTTTAGTACGATGTTGGAAGCATCATGTAGTGTATAGCGTGAAACTTACTAGCATGATATAAATTCTAGTAGAAAGTGTTAGAGATAGTACAACATGCCCAGTATGTAATTTAGTAAAGTATGTTAGGATATTATCGTGTTCAGTCGAAACATAGTAAAGCAATATAAGTTCCCGTAAAGTGTTTCAGAAATTGAATAGTAGCCTAAAATGAAGTTTAGAAAGCATGTTAGAAGTAGTAAATCATGTTTACTATGAAACTCAGTTATACAACATGATTCTCAGCAGAACAATTNGAAACTCAGTTATACAACATGATTCTCAGCAGAACAATTACATCTTGTTCAGTATTAGACTCAGCACAGTATGACAGAATATTATATATGTACCATTATCAGTTTCAACATGTATGAAATTCATACATATCACTATCATTAGTTTCAACATGTAGCTAAGCTAAAAGAATTAAAGGACTTGTTGGATAAAGGTTTCATTAGATTGAGAAAGTCTCCATGGGGTGCACCAGTTCTTTTTTTTCGAAAGAAGGATGGGTTCCTTTGGATGTGTATTAATTATCGGCAGCTTAATAAGGTCACCGTCAAGAACAGGTACCCCTTTCCCAGGGTTAATGATTTATTTGACTAGCTTCAGGGTGCCAGATGTTTCTCGAAGATAAAACTCAGGTCCGGATATCACCAGCTCAATGTTCGGGAGTGTGATATTCCAAAGACAGCCTTCAGGACCCGTGTATGTCCATTATGACTTTGTAGTTATTTCATTTGGACTAACCAATGCTCCTGCAGCATTTATGGACCTAATGAACAGGGTGTTCAAGAAATATCTGGAAATGTTCATGATCGTGTTCATCGATGATATTCTTATATACTCCCAGAGCGAGGAGGAGCATACCACTCATTTGAGGATATTGCTGCAAACCCTCAAGGATCGTCAGTTGTATGCAAAGTTTAGCAAGTGTGAATTTTGGATAGATGAGGGACACCACGACTCATTGTGTTCCCGATGAATAGTCGTGACAACCCATTAGGGACACTACCGAAATCATCCACCCTTCAACTAACTCGTTGACATGGACAACTCCACGAATCGTGGTGCTTACCACGACTCATGGTCACCCCGAAACTCAAATTTCCTACCCAATCCAAGCTCCTTCCCATGAGTTACTCGATGACTCGTGGTGCACACCATGGGTCACTGGATGACTCATTCTATGACCTTGTGCAGAAAATCCTATTTTCTCCCTTTCCACTCCTGGGTCTGACCTTAATGTTTTCGGGGTATTACAGAATGGCTGCAAGATGACCCATGGAATGAACAAAGCGGCTAACGAGCATACCTCAAATGGAAACTGATAAACTAAACATGAATAAGCAAAAGCCTAAACGCACATCAACCATATAGAGTCAACATTGACAAAGCTAAAGTTCTACATATTATCTGATAAGCCTCTAACATAGCTGAAGAGTTGAAGGGACAACATCCACAACTAGCTGACTAAAATATTAAAGCTGAAAGTAATATAACTCAATACTCTAAAGGACCACAAAGTATGAGGACTTACCAACAAAGGAGGCTGAACTAAGCTTGGGGGACTAGCTAAAGGTGGAACTGAGTTTGATCATCTGAACCTATATGATGAAACGATACAACATAGAGTATACGGTCAGTGCATGGAATATACTAAGTATGTAAGGAAAGTAAAATAGGCTGGATAAGTATAACTAAAATCATGCACATAAACATAAATCTTAAGATCATGAGAGTAAGGACTGTATGCAGACATCTAAAAACTTGTGTTGTCATAAACCGAATTTCATATCTGAATAGAATTACCCAAAGCTAGAAATAAAATCATATGGCTTGCATAGCCAAAATCATAAGTAAAAGCTTATAAACTGATCATTGAGTCAAACCTTCTGAAAACATAGTATCATAAGTAATAACACACATAACTGAAATCATGAGGAATAATTGAAAGACTCGTCTTAACTGACACCATCATGATAGAGCTCACACGATGCACCAACTATGTCTCTCAAGTGGGAAAAAGCTTTCCAAGGCAAGGAACGATACTTGATGTGATATCACTAAGAAGGACACCGTAGGGTTAACCATGAATATATACCTAAAGTGGCACTTAGTTTTGAGACCTTGGAGTTTACCTGAATGTCGGGCCTACTCGGTGCTAGACACTACTCCTGAAAACAAGCATATAAGGGCTTGTGTAATTATCGTGAAATCATACAAGAAGTTCATGGGATACTTAAATCCTAGCATACGTGAGCATACTAAAATTACATGACTAGCCATGAAATAAGGGCGCATGAGTCGGCCAAAATCATAAACATATAAATCATGAAGAACATACCTGCTTGAGAAAATCACTACACTTAATATACATAAACTCAAGAAGAGTGCTTGTAGGAAATCATATCATAAATCATAAACCATAAATTAGGGCTTAGGAGAACCGAAATCATAATAGAATCATAAATTTGACTTTTTATGAAACTTAGCATAATTGGGAATAATTTCCTAAAACGTGAAATCATAAATTTATAATCAAAATAGTTATAAAGTTCTGCCCATAAATCTTAAACATGGTTTGAAACATTAAGGGAATTGACCCATAGAGAATTTCCAATAATTAGTATAAACCCCATAAGATCATGAACTTGATCTATAACGTAAATTCATGGGATTAAAGGGAATTTTGAGCATGAGAGTGAACAGAACTCTCATTCATGACCCCACATACTTGGGCAAACTAAATCTACAGTTGTCTTTGAAATCCCGAGAGATTTGAAAAAGAAATTCAAGGGTTTAAGCTTGATCTTCAAAGGAGAATTCCTAATCTTTCATGTATGGGAGTTGAATGAATTAGGATAGTTAAACTTCCTTAAAACCTTCTTTTCAGAGCTTAAAAGAACATAGTTTAAGGCTTAGGATCTTAGGATTTATGAAAATACCCTTAATGAATTTGCAGGAAAACTAACCTTGCCAGCTGTCACGACTCGTACCACGAGTCATATAATCCTCCTACGACTCTTGGTATTCTCCAATACTGACAAAGTCCAAAAGTTGCAATCCTCTGAATATTTCCATGAATGCTACTATGAATCGTAACAGGCTATCACGAGTTCTACCAACACTTGTAAAACCAATGTCTAGAAAATCCTAAGCACTTGTTACGATCCGTACCATAATTCGTAACCACACACTATATCTAGCAATGGGGACTCGTGGTCTAGGTAAAGAAATCTTTGAACTTAACCATAGGTCTTCGTACAACCCCTACCACAAACCTATGACTTGTAGGTTGTGTCATACAGAAGCAATTCTCCATTTTTCCTGCTGATCATATTTCAAATCATGGGTCTAGTGGATGCCATAAAAGTTGTGTCTTTAAATCTTCAACGTGAACACCACCACAGCAAATTCTAGGTCATACATCGAGTAATTCTTCTCATGATTCTTAAGTTTTCCAGAGGAATACGCAATGACCTTACCATGCTATATCAACACATAGCCAAGACAAACCCTAGAGGCATCCCAATACACAAGGAACCCATTCGTGCCTTCTAGCAGGGTCAATACTCGGGCTGACATGAGTTGACTCTTTAACTCCTAAAACCTCTTCTCACAGGCATCCGACCACTGAAATTTGACTTTCTTCTAGGTCAACTTAGTCAATGGTGCTGCAACGGACGAAAATCCTTCAACAAACCTCCTGTAGTAGCAAGCTAAACCCAAGAAACTCTTGATATCCGAAGGATTAACCGGTCTAGGCCAATTCTTTATATCTTCTATCTTCTGAGAGTCACCTGCACACCCTCGTTTGACACCACATGACCCAAAAATGCTACTAAGTTCAATGAAAACTCACACTTGCTGAATTTACCAAATAGTTGGTGATCCTTGAGAATCTGTAGCATCATCCTTAAATAAGTAGCATGCTTCTCCTAACTTCGAGAGTATATGAGAATGTCATCGATGAAGATGATCATGAACATGTCTAAATACTGCCTGAGCACCCTGTTCATCAAGCCTATAAAAGCTGCAGGAGCATTTGTTAGTCCAAAAGACATAACTACAAACTTATAGTGGTCATTCTGAGTCTTGAAAATTGTCTTTGAAATGTAACTCTCCCTAACTACGAGCTGATGATAATTGGATCTAAGGTCTATCTTTGAGAAGCACTTAGCACCCTGAATTTGGTCAAACAAGTCATTAATTCGGGGGAGGGGATACTTGTTCTTGATTGTAACCTTGTTCAACTGCCGATAGTCAATGCACATACGAAGAGACCTATCCTTCTTTCAAAAAAAGAGAACTGGTGCACCCCATGGGGATTTGCTAGGCCTAATGAAGCCCTTATCTAGGAGATCCTTCAACTATTCTTTCAACTCCTTTAGCTCTGCTGGAGCCATTATGTAAGGAGGAATAAATATAGGTTACATATTGAGAAGAAGGTTAATACCAAAGTCAATCTCCCGTTCGGGAGTAACTCCTGGTAGATCATTTGGGGAAACCTCTTAATACTCACATACTATAGGGACAGACTGAAGAGTCGGGGCCTCGAATGTAGCATCCTTAAGGCAAACTATATGGTACACGCAACCCTTAGAAATCATCTTTCTAGCCTTAAGGTAGGAAACAAAGAGACCTACAGTCACAGCTAAACTACCCTTCCATTGTACGACTAGTTCACCCGAAAATCGGAACTCTACCATACGGGTTTTACAATTCACTGAGGCATAAGATGCATGCAACTAATCCATACCAAAGATAACAACAAAATTAGTCATATCTAACTCTACTAGATCAGTTGAGGTGACTTTCTGAAGGACTGTGAAAGGGCAATTTCTGTATACCATTGAGCTATAATCGAGTCACCGCTGGAGTAGAGACGGAGAAGGGTTCTGGTAGGATCTTGGGACTGACTTGGAAACTAATAGAATTTTAAGGCTTCACATAAGATAAAGTAGCTCCTGGATCTAAAAATGCATATACATCAAGATGAAATACTCATAATATACCAGTGACCACATCTAGCTAGACCTTCTGCTCCTAACGAGATGAGAGGGCATAAAATTTATTCTGACACTGACCACCACCTACGCTAGTGGATGCACACTATTTAGAAGGACGTGAGAACTGGTAGTCTGGCAATGACCTCCACTGTGCCCTTGCCTTGCCAAAGGACACTCCCTGCGTATATGCTCAGGTTTCCACACCGAAAGCAAATATATTATTTGACTAGGCACTCTCGTATGTGGTTCTTAGCATATTATCCATAGATTAGAAAGGGGTGTTGTACTGTTATGTCCCTTTGCCCCGGTGAACTTGGTGCCCTGCTCCTCTGATCACCCCGAGGTTTGGATGGAATATTTCCTGATGAAGGCGCTGGGGCCGATAACCTCCGGTGGGACTGCTGATGATATTTTCCACTGGACCTCTATTAAGAGAACCCAAAGCTTCCTGCCCTGGCCCTCTTGGCCTCTCTCTTCCTTTCTTTCATCTGACCCGCCTCTATCTATTGGGCGTATATTACCAATCAAGAGAAATCTAGATCATTGTTCAACATTGTGGTCCTACACTTCTTGACAGTGAATCTGACACTCCATTCACAAATTTGTTCATATGAGTTCTTTGATCTGCATCCATCTACGGCGTATATTTGGATAGCTAGGTGAACTCCAAGGCATACTTTTGCACATTCATATTGTTCTGCCTCAAGTTGATGAACTCTGCTGCCTTTTCCTTTGTCAACTCCCTAGGGAATAATCTATCTAAGAAGGTGGTCATAAACTCATCCCAACTCATGGGAATGGTGTCCACTGCTCTACCATCCTTCTACTGATAATACCAAATGTAAGAAACCCCCTTCAGCTAGTAGAAGGCTAAGTCTGCACTCTCTTCTCCCATCACCCCCATAATTTAGGTGATCTTCTATATCTCCTCAAGAAACTCATATGGGTCCTCATCCACTTTGACCCCAAAAACTAAGGTGGATTCATCCTGAGTAAGTCCCATAATCGAGTCGTCGTTGAGTTCCCATTATGAGTGACATGGGACACCGCCTGCTATTTGACATGAGCGATCAAAGCCTGTGCCAACATCTGAAAAGTTGCTCTAAACACAACATGAGAGACCTGCTCGGGAAAAAGACCTATTGGTACTTGCGGAGCTTGTGATGTACTATGAGTTTAAAGAACTTTTGATACTTTACACCGAGAAAATATCATGGACATAGGTATTTTTATACGGATACGAGGTTTTTTTAGTTTGTTTTCACGAAAAATAGGTGTTGTAGAAAAAATGTGCAAAAGATACAAAAAAGTGTAGAAAATCAGCCAAATACTGATCTTTGTAAGAGCCATACCTAGATTTTACAAGAGGTACTGAGACTCGTGGAAAAGCTCAGATGGATAAAAAAGTGCAAAGGAAAATTGAGACTCTCAATACAACTTGTACCAAGATGGTATGAGCCGTAAATGTAGTCGTGGAGAACTTCAGAGAAAATTTGCACAATTATAGTTTCCTGGTACGAGTAGCACCTACGGATCGTAACATTTACCTACGACCCGTACCGAGAGATTTGGGAAGCTTCAGTAATTCAGAAAGACTTGGCAGAACTCAAGATGCAACAAGTAGTCATGAGTCATAGGAGAAAGGTACAAGGCATACCACAACACTCGTAGAAAACTTCAGAAGATGTCAAAGTTCTTAGAGCCAAGCCATGAATGGATTGTACGACTCGTAGGATAATGGTACGAGTCGTACTAGATGCCAACACTTAGCCAATTCCATAGAAGACAAGGAATGTACGAGAGAAAGGTACGATCGGTACAATCCTGTTACAGGTCGTATGACTAGTCATAGGACGAGTCGGCGCCAGACATGCAAGTTTCCCTATTAGCTTAGGAAAAGGCTTTTATTGTCTGTATAAATACCTTTTATGTTTCTTTTAGTAGAGGGAATTCATAATATATTGATAGAAGGTTCATAGTTAATTGTTTGTGAATTATTAGCAGGTTTGAAAATAATATTGGAGAACAATTATTGAGATCAACACTTGGTTTTCTCAATTGTTCTTGATTTTATTCATCAATATTAAAAGCAGGTTTTCTTTTAGTTATTGTTCTAAGTATTCAATTATGTGTTTGTCTATGAATACTAATCATAATTTTACGATAATGAGAGGCTAAAACCTCCACCACTAGGGTTGTGGGAACCATAGTGGATTAACGAACTAGGGTTACACAATGTGATTCAAAACCAATGCTAAACATTTGTATTGTATTCTCTTCATCTTAAATATTTCTTAATGGTGTGTAACATTAGGACTTGCCTGAATTCTTTACTTGCTTGAACCTAGAAAAGTAGAGATTAGGAAAAGAGAATTACAGCAAAGCCTTGATTTTTATGATCATTGTATGACTTGAGCAGTGGTTGAAAGAAAGTTAATTTTGAACATATTAATAACGGTTAGTTTGAAAGTGGTCATGAGAACTAACCCAGTGATTGCGTACAGTCATCCAGTAGGCACGAACCAGTCGTTTTGATGAACCCTAGTTATCATTTCTACAAGTAAGCATTGGGATTTATCGCATATGTATACCCGAAGTAGTTATGAACTCATGGGGAACACTTACGCTAGTTATTTGCAGATCATGATAACAGCCATAATCGTAATCTTGTTTTACTATTTTTTTTCTTTAAAACCCCCAATTTGGATATAAATCACCAACAAGTTTAAGTAATGGATAAGTCTGGTTATTACCTTATTCCCTGTGGGTTCGACCCTAACATCATTGTTAGGTATTTTAGTGACAACATCCACTTTATACTTTGCCAGGAAGTGCGAGTTTGAGTGTTATCATCTTGCTGGTGCCCATCTCCATTGCCATTTTCATGGCCACTTCCATTTGTATTCCTTTTACCATTTACTTGGCGGGGAGGCATGATTCTTCAATAGTGTACAATATGAGTTAGAAGGATAGAGAGATACTTCATCACATGACATAGATAATGAAAGAAGGGAAATTTTATAAAATGTCTTGTAGCCACTGCCCCATAAGTGTGACGCGCTTCACAACCATGAAAAAGACTTTATTAAATGAGGCTTTCAGACACCGTAGGTGTTATACCCCAAGAACTCAAGAATCGGACCCGGAAGTGAATCAGGAGAAAAACTGGAAAATGTTACAGCAGTTGCTAAATGGGTCACTTAACGACTCGTGAGGAAGCCCAACAATTCGTCAAGTGACTCGTGGGGAAGGCCTGAGATGATGAAGGACTCGAAGTCCTCACGGGTGATGTAATGACTTGTGGTCAGTCACCACGAGTCATCATGTCAGTCGTGGGGAGGTCCTAGAGAAAGATGGTAAAGCTTATCCAGTGTACTCAATGGATGGTACCTAATGAGTCTTCGTCAGTCCTAACGACCCGTTAGGAGAGCCGTTACCAAGCCAAATGAATTTTCATGAATGATGAGGCAGTGCACTTTACGGGTGATCCAATGCATCATGTGCCCTTGTGATCTTTTTCTTATCCTTAAAGGCTATAAAATATGTATGACCTGTTTTAAAAGACAATT
>JACEIK010006022.1:54194-98110 GCA_018107945.1 Datura stramonium
CGTAGTCCAGTCCCTGTGGGATCGATACTTGGATTACTTGAGCCACTTACTACTTGTTCGACCACGTGCACTTGCGTGTAGTCATCCAGACACCCGAACAGCGGCTGCCACCGCTATACTTCTGGTGGCCATAATCTGATTGGCCAGTTCTTGCCCGCTTGTTCTTTCCCTCCATGTTCCTCAGTTTTTCTGCCTTAAGCTGTTGGGCATAGACACCAGGCTGGAGAGGCCGATATCCTTAATCAGCATCGCTGTCCTGCACTCTTTGAGGACTAGGTTTGATACCCCGTTAACAAATTTTAGCATGCGAGCCCTTGGCTCGGCTACCATATCTGAAGCATATTTGGACAACCTAGTGAACTCCAGAGGATATTCTTCTATTTTCTGGATTCCCTATCTCAAATTAATGAACTTCGCTACTTTCGCCTCCCTGAGCTCCCAAAGGAAGAATCTATCCAGGAAGGTTGTACTGAACTCCTCCCATTCCACCGGTCTTGCTTCCGTTGGCCTCCCCTCCTTCCACTGTTCGTACCAAACACGGGCTACCCCTTTCAGCTGGTAGACAGCCAAGTCAGCGCTCTCTAAGGGACTGACACCCATAATTTGGATGATCATTTTAATCTCATCCACAAATCCTTGTGGGTCCTCTCCCACCTTAGATCCATGAAAATGTATCGGGTTCATCCGAGTGAAGTCCCGCACTCGGGAAGCAGCTGCGGAACCATTATTATTGATCGGTACCACCTGCTGGTTCACCTGGTTGGTAACTATTTGAGGGAGCAGCTGAATGGTCGCCCTAAATTCTATAGTAAACACTGAGTCAACCTAAGGGGATGCGGGGGACGGTGGGGTAGGTTGATGAGCATTACCGGCCTTTCTTCCTTTACCATGTTGTGGAGGCATGATTCACTGAAACGAAATAGAGCACGAGTTAGGAGAATGATTCTAGATTTGAATTTCAACGCACGATAAGGAGTATGAAATGAGGGGAATTTTCCTAATAACATCTCATATCCTCCCCATCATGAGTGTGACATGCTTCACACCCATTAAGAGGACTCTACTCGATGCGGCTTTCAGACATCTGAGGATGCTCTAAACATGGATCTGATACCAAGTGTGTCACACCCCGAGTTTACACCCTGGATGGAACATAGTAGTTGGAGTCAAAAGTAACCCCAAGTCAACCCCTGGTTATTATACACTAGCATTCTGAGTAACATGTAAATATATACAGAGGAAGTTTAAAGCAAAATATAAATACTTGAGAGAAATAAATCTGGTTCACAATATTTGAAAACATTAGAACAAAACTACAAGTCCAAAAGAAAAAACCAAACTGCGCCTGAAAGCACTATGACTGATGAGTTGCTGGGACAAGACCCCAGCTAACTCCAAATCTAAATAGAAGAAAAGAAAAATATAAATAAATTAAATAGTCTCCGTCCTCGAAGAATGAGGACTCACCAACTAAAATAGCTGAAGTGTTCGGTGAGCGATCAGCTAGCGAGGCTGAGACTAAGATCCTGCAGCTGTATCATAAAACGATACAGCATAAAAGTATGCATCAGTACTTTGTACGTAATAAGTAAGTGAGAGAAACCATACACACTATATATATAATGTTGAACCGAAAAGACATGCAACGACCAGCTGAAATTACTGTACTAAATAACTGTGATAACTGAGATGCTCTAAAAGACCATATCTGATGGACGAGAACATGTCATAAATCTGAAGTACTGATATGAATTGAGTTGACTAGTGGGAGAGTCTAACCGACATATAACCACGTGAGCTAGACGTGGAGTTTGATGTATACATCCCATTGGTAGGACCCAATATACCTTGCCAGGGTATAAAGGAATGAACTGGGTGATCACAAGAGTGTGGGGCCATAAGGCCAATAAAACTGTATCCTACAGTGGCAACGTAGTCCTAGGAACCTGGGTGCGTTGGAACCCTGGTCACCTTGGTTCTATGTCCTACTCCCATTGGATAGTCCTAGACTGAATACTAAGATGAAAGCTCAAAATTGGGGTCCAAGACTAGTTGGGGATACGTATCTGAAAACACCCTGAGAGTCTTATCGGAACAGATTCTGGAACTAGGTTATAAGACTGGATAGAGCTACTTATCTGGAAGCATCATAACCGTCTAAGAACAAACTATATTCTGAAGCTGGGGTCCTAAGGCTAGTCAGAGCTACTTATCTAAAAGTGTCAAGACCACCTAGTGGACCACTAAAACTGTGTTTAGAATCTGATTTTGATAACTAGGAGGTACTACTGACACCTCAGAAAATTCTGTAGTCACACTGATCAGCTGACATTTCTGACTAACACTTGAGAGTTCTAACATTCTTACTATAACTGAGCCGACAATAATCTGATTTAGTTTCAATGCTACTAACAACGTGGGAGTCCCCTACACTGATAAAATCAAGCAAAGAAATTTCGGTATGTAAGCACTACTACAAGATTCTAGTTTCGCTGTATTCAAGACTAGGGCAAAATTTTCACATTTACATGAATATACGACAACATAGTAAGAAATTGATTTAAAAACATCAACCATTAACATAAAAGATATTTCACATGATTTCAGCAAGGTCTTGACAGCTAATTTCATCACATTCAAAAGTATCAAGGCTAGAACTATTACAAAAAACAAAGAAGGATCTTGGGGACACAAGGGAAGAACTATTCCTGTGCTGAATTCCCACATACCTGGTGAAGAAGCCCAAAGAATTTCCTTGAGAAACTGAGAAAAGGTCTGCCCTAGTTCTTGCTCTGATAGAAAATCTTACGTTGTTTTCTGAGAGTCTGAATTGGGAGAATGAGGAAAGAAACTATTTAACTCCTCTAATAAATCTGAAAATATGTTTAAATTGACGTATTTTAGAGTCTAGGAGGGTAGGAAATTATTGAAAGACCCTTGAAAACTTGCAAGGAAAAACTGATTGTCAGTCCCCAGGGGTGACTTAACGGGTCGTGATCGGTGACCACGACTCATGGTCACACTTGTGAGGTACACTGCCTGGAACCTACTATTGGTCACCACAAGGGACCTAATGAATCATGAGGTGAGGGATGAATCGTGGGGTCCAATCGTGAGGTGCACTGGAAGGTTTCTCCCCCAAATCCAACATCTTGCCAGCGACTAACCTCACGAGTCGTCAGGAGACCCGATGATTCGTGGTCATATCCCGTTAGCCTCATTGCCCAAAATTCCCCTAGAGTCCCCACGGGTGACACCACGAGTAAATAACTCTTGGTGAGGATTCGTTGGGTACACTGCTGAAATTCTCTAACTCTTAATCAAATCCTGACTATGGGTCACCTAACGGGTCGGGACATGGACCACGACTCATGGTGACTAGTCATTAAGTGTACTGCCTAACGTTTCCCGGTCTTAAATTATTCTTGACTACGGGTCATATCACGACTCATGGGGGTTGACCACGGTCATGGTCACACCTGTGGTCACCCATTCTCCAAATTTCTAACTAAACTCCCAGTCCTCACCACGAGTCACTTAACCACTTGTGGTCACCTCCCATGGGTCACAAAACGACTCATTCTGTGACCTGGTGCAGATTTTTCAGTTTCTCTGATTTTAAGTCTCGGATCTAGTCTTTGAGTTTTCGAGGCATTACAATATCTCCCCCTTGGGAACATTCGTTCTCAAATGTTGGAAAACACATAGGAAATCAGAGAATGGCAATCTTTATACATAAATACTGATCATGAAAGCTGGAAACGAATGACTATCTCTTAACTGAATCACAACTCTAAACTGAATTCACTAATCATGCACATGTTCATTTACATGAAAGAAATTGAAACATACGAACTAAAAGCAGTTTTGGGGAGGGAGTTGATACCTTAAACTAAAACTGAGTTGGAAGGGAACAAATGGGGGTATCTATACATCATATCCGATTCAGCCTCCCACGTAGCTCCCTCAACCTGCTGATTCCTCCACAAGACTTTGACTGAAGCTATTTCCTTGTTCCTCAGCTTACGAACTCGACGGTCAAGGATCTGGAGTGGGACCTCCTCGAATAAGAGACTATCTTTCACTCCATCGCTGTCAAATGGCACAATTGAAGTTGGATCATGATGCACTTCTTCAATTGTGACACATGGAATACTGGGTGCACGGATTCCAATTTTGAAGGTAATTCCAGCTCATAAACTACCATGCCAATTTGCCTCAAAATTCTATAGGGTCCCACATATCTCGATCTGAGCTTTCCCTTCTTCCCAAATCTCATCCCCTCTTTATGGGTGAAATTTTTAGATAGACCCAAGTCATCCACAACAAACTCCAATTCTCTTCTCCTCACATCAGCATAAGATTTTTTTATAGCTCTGAGCTGTTTTCAATCTTTCCCTGATGAGTTGTACCTTCTGCATAGCTTCATGAATCGAGTCTGGCCCGATTATAGTAGCTTCACCAACTTCAAACCATCCAATAGAAGATATGCACCTCCTACCATACAATGCCTCAAACGGGGCCATCTGGATACTGGAGTGGATGTTTTTTCCTACGCAAACTCGATAAGAGGCAAGTGGTCATCCCAACTGCCCTTCAAATCGATTACGCACACTCTCAACATATATTCTAGGGTATGAATAGTCCGCTCAGCTTCCCATCTGTCAGCATGTGAAAAGTTGTGTTGAGCTTAACTTGGGTACCAAGTCGCTTCTAAAAAAGATCTCCAGAAATGCGAGGTGAACTGGGTACCTCTATCTAAAATAATGGAAAATGCCACCCCATTTTGTCTAACCAACTCCCGAATAAAAAGTCTAGCATAGTCCTCAGCTGAATCTGTAGTTTTAACTAGGAGGAAATGTGTTGACTTAGTCATCCGTTCTACTACTGCCCCGATAGAATCATGTTGCCGATGAGTTCGAGGTAGACCCATAATAAAGTCCATATTCACTTCTTCCCACTTCCACGTGGGAATGTTGATATCTTGGGTCATAACTCCCAGTGTCTGGTGCTCTACCATGACTTGCTGGCAGTTCAAGCACTTAGCTACGAATTCGGCGATGTCTCTTTTTATGTCATTCCACTAGTAAATATCCCTTAAATTGCGGTGCATTTTAGTAGCACCTGGGTGGATAGAGTATCTCGAGTTTTGTTCTTCATCCAATATCTATCGTCTCAAGTCATCGACGTCCAATACACACAATCGGCCCTGGTAACAGAGCACACCATCTCCCCCATTGGAAAAAGCCTCAACCTCTTTCCTAAGAACTACTTCTTTAAGTTTAAGTAAAATGAGATCTTCATCCTGTTTGGACTTAACTTCAACAACCAAAGAGGAATCTGACCCGCTTTGCAACACCACTCCACCCTCAGCTGAGTCAACCAACTACACCCCTAACTGAGCTAGTCTGTGAATATCCTTCGCCAGTTCCTTTTTTCCTTCCCTAATATGAGCCACGCTACCCATAGACACTCTGCATAGGGTGTCAGCCACCACATTGGCTTTGCCTAGGTGATATAGCATGCTCATGTCATAACCTTTTAGGAGCTCTAACCACCTTCTCTGACAAAGATTTAGGTCCTTCTGACTGAATACATACTGAAAGCTCTTATGATCGGTGAAAACATCCACGTGAGCCCTGTACAAATAGTGTCTCCATATTTTCAACGCAAACACCACTGCTGCCAACTCCAAGTCATGAGTTGGATAATTCTTCTCATGAACTTTGAGTTGTTTGGAGGCGTAAGCTATAACCTTGCCCAGATACATCTGAACGCAACCGAGTCCAACTCTTGAAGCATCACAATAAACTATAAACCCATTTGATCGATTTGGTAGGGTCAAAACTAGGGCGGTGAGTCGAGTTTTTAACTCCTGGAAACTCTTCTTACACGCATTTGGCCACTGAAATTTCACCTTCATCTAGGTCAGCCTAGTCAGAGGGGATGTTATAGAAGAAAAGCCTTCCATATATCATCGGTATTAACCGACCAAACCCAAGAAACTTCTGATTTCAGTTGGGGAGGTAGGTCTGGGCCAGTCTTTCACTACTTCTACCTTTTCA
The DNA here is from genome assembly GCA_018107945.1 of Datura stramonium. Classification (NCBI taxonomy): domain Eukaryota; kingdom Viridiplantae; phylum Streptophyta; class Magnoliopsida; order Solanales; family Solanaceae; genus Datura; species Datura stramonium. Next base: position 60,260 of record JACEIK010006022.1, read on the forward strand.
GGATCAACCTGAATACCCTCACTCGAGACCATATGACCCAGGAAAGTCATGGACTTCAACCAGAATTAGCACTTGCTGAACTTGACAAACAGCTGGTGGTCTCTGAATGTATGAAGCACTATCCTCAAATGATTAGCATGGTCTTCCTCATTTCAGGTGTATACTAGAATTTCTTCGATAAATACAATGATGAACATATTAATATACTGCTTGAAGACTCTGTTCATCAGGTCCATAAAGGCTGCGGGGAATTTGTTCGTCCAAAGGACATAACCATAAACACGTAGTGACCATACCGAGTCCTTAAAGTTGTTTTTGGTATGTCACACTCTCTGACTTTTAGCTGATGATACCCCGACCTGAGATATATTTTGGAGAAATAGTTGGTTCCCTGAAGTTGGTCGAACAGCTCATCAATTCTGGGTTGGGGATACTTGTTCTTAACTGTGACCTTATTCAACTGATGGTAATTGATGCACATTCTGAGGGCACCATCTCTTTTTCGCACGAATAGCACTAGAGCACCCAGAGAGAGATGTCGGGTCTGATAAAACTCTTATCAAGAAGATCTTTTAGCTACTCCTTCAACTCCTTTAGTTCAGCCAGAGCCATTCTATAAGAAGGGATGGAGATGGGATGAGTATCTGGAATAAGGTCTATACCGAAGTCATTTCCCGTTCAGGAGGAACTCCGGGAAGTTCTTCGAGGAACAGATCTTGAAATTCACTAACAACAGGGACTGACTGGATAGTTGGGGTCTTAGAGTCGGAATCCTTGACTCGAACTAGATTGTAAATACATCCCTTAGATATAAGCTTCCTGGCCTTAAGGTAGGAAATAAACCTACCCTTAGGCATTGAACTACTGCCCGTCAATTCTAGAGCTCGCTCATTAGGGAACTGAAACCTAACTACCCTAGTTATGCAATCAACTGAGGCATAACTAGAGTGTAACTAATCCATGGAAGGATGAGGTCGAAATCGACCATGTCTAACTATACAAGGTCAGTTGGTATGACTTTACTGAAGACTGAGATTGGGCAGTTTCTATACACCCAGCTGGCTCTAACTGACTCGCCAACTGGTGTAGAGACTGAAAATTGTTCTGAGAGGACCTCTGGAATGATATCGAACTGCACTGCTATGTAGGGAGTCATGAATGACAGTGTGTCCCCCAGATCAAGTAGGGCGTATACATCTAGGTGGAAAAGACGTAACATACCCGTAACTACATCAGGTGAGCTCTCTTGATCCTAATGAGAGGACAATGCATTAAAATGGTTTTGGAGTTATCCACCCTCCATACCTGATGTATTAGCCTGCTAAGCTAGTTGGCCTACTGGAGCCATTGAGGTAGTGGATTGTGACCTTCCCCATCCTGCTGACGGGCATTCCTTAAGCCGATGATCAAGCTGTCCACAGCTAAAACAGCCCTCTCGACCCTTAAGAAACTATCCCTGGTGGGTCTTGCCACACTTGGAGAAAGCTGGATACCTGTTACCGGCACTGTAGCTCTGGGACTGAGAGCCAGATGCTCCACCCCTACGATCCTGGCAGGACCAAAAGGTAGGGGCGCTGGCTGAGCTTGGTGTTGGAGCCCTCTGCTGCTGCTACTGTTGTGGGCGGGTGCCACCGCCAGACCTCTGGTGGCCATAATCTGATTGGCCAGTTCTTGCCCGCTTGTTCTTTCGCTCCATGTTCCTCAGTTTTCTACCTCAATCTACTGGGCATCGACAATCAGGCTGGAGAGTCGATATCCTTAATCAGAATCACTGTCCTACACTCTTTGGCGGACCAAGTTTGACACCCCATTAACAAATTTCAACATGCGATCCCTTGGCTCGGCCACCATCTCTGGAGCGTATTTGGATAACCTGGTGAAGTCCAGAGCATATTCTTCTACTATCCGGTTACCCTATCTCAAATTCATGAACTCCACTACTTTCGCCTCCCTGAGCTCCCGAGGGAAGAATTTATCCATGAAGGATGTAGTGAACTCCTCCCATTCCACCGGTCGTGCTTCTGTTGCCTCCCCTCTTTCCACTATTCATACCAGACCTAAGATACCCCTGTCAACTGGTAGGCAGCCAAGTCGGCACTCTCTAAGGGAATAACACCCATAATTCGGGTGAACTTCTTAATCTCGTCCACAAATCCTTGTGGGTCCTCTCCCACCATAGATGCATGAAAATCTAGAGGGTTCATCTGAGTGAAGTCCCACACTCGGGAAACTGCTGCGGAACCGTTGTTGTTGATTGGAACCACCTGCTGGTTCACCTGGTTGGTAACTATTTGACGAGCAGCTGAATGGCAGCACTGAGTTCTGCGGTAGACACTGAGTCATCCTGAGGAGCTGCAGGGCCTGGTGGGGATGGTCGGTGAGCATTACCAGCCCTTCCTCCATTACCACGTCGCGGAGGCAAGATTCACTGAAATGAAATAGAGCATGAGTTAGGAGAATGATTCTGGAACTGAATTTCAACACACGATAAGGAGTATGAAATAAGGGGAATTTTCCTAATAACATCTCGTAGCCTCCCCGTCATGAATGTGGCATACTTCACGCCCATGAAGAGGACTATACTCGATGCGGCTTTCATACATCTGAGAATACTCTAAACCTGGCTCTGATACCAAGTTTGTCACGCCCCGAGTTTACACCTTGGACGGAACACGGTACTTGGAGTCACAAGTAACCCCAAGTCATCCCCTAGTTATCATGCACTGGCATTTTGAGTAACATGTAAATATATACAGCAAAAGTTTAAAGCAAAATATAAATACTTGAGAGAAATAAAACTGGTTAACAATATTTGAAAACATTAGAACAAAACTACGAGTCTGAAAAATAAAACCAATCTGCGTTTGAAAGACACGATGACTAATGAGTTGTTTGGACAAGCCCCTAGCTAACTCCAAATCTAAATAGAAGAAAATAAAAATACAACTAAATTAAATAATCTCCGTCCTCGAAGAATGAGGATTCACCAACTAAACTAGCTGAAGTCTTTGGTGAGTGATCGGCTAACGAGGCTGAGACTGAGATCCTGATGTTGTATCATAAAATGATAAAGAATAAAACTATGCTTCAGTACTTTGAATATACTGACTAAGTGAGAGAAGCCATACACAATATCTATAAAATGCTGAACTGAAAAGACATGCAACGACTAGCTGAAATTACTGTACCGAATAACTGTGATAACTGAGATGGTCTAAAAGACCCTATCTGATGGTCTAGAACATGTCCTAAATTTTAAGTACTAATTTGAACTGAGCTAAAACTGGACTGAGTTGACTAGTGGAAGAGTCTATAACCGACATATAACCTCGTGAGCTAGATGTGGAGTTCGATGTATACACCCCATTGTCGGACCTAATATACCTTGTCAGGGTATAAAGGCATGAACTGGGTGATTACAAGAGTATGGGGCCATGAGGCCAATAAAATTGCATCCTACGTTCGCAACATAGTTCTGGGAACCTGGGTGCACTGGAATCTCGGTCCGCTTAGTGCTATGACCTACTCCCACTGGATAGTCCTAGACGATTATTAAGCTGATAGCTTGAAACTAGGGCCCAAGACTAGTCAGGGATACATATCTAAAAACAACCTAAGAGTCTTGTTGGATCGAACACTGGAACTGTGTTCTAATACTGGTCAGAGATGCTTATCTGAAAGTGTCGTAACCGTCTAAGAACAAACTATAATCCGAAGCTGGGGTCCTCAGGCTAGTCAGAGCTGCTTATCTAAAAGTGTCATGACCGCCTAGTGGACCACTAAAACTGAGTTCAGAATCTAATTTTAATAATTGGGAGGTACTACTAACACCTTGGGAAATTCTGTAGTCACACTGATCAGCTGACATTTTTGACTGACACTTGAGAATTCTAACATTCTTACTATAATTGAGTTGACAATAATCTGATTTATTTTCAATGCTACTAGCAACATGGGAGTGCCCTACACTGATAAAATAAAGAAAAGAAATTTCGGTATGTAACCACTACTGCAAGATTCTAGTTTATCTGTATTCAAGACTAGGGCTAAATTTTCACATTTACAGGAATAGACGACAACATAGTCACAAACTGATGGAAAAACATCAACCATTTACATAAGAGATATTTCACATGATTTAAGCAAGGTCTTGACAGCTAATTTCATCACATTTCGAAATCTCAAGGCTAGAACTATTAGAGAAAACAAAGAAGGATCTTGGGGACATAAAGGAAGAACTATTCCCTTGTTGAATTCCCACATACCTGGTGAAATATCCTGAAGAATTTCCTTGAGAAACTGAGGAGAAAAGGTCTTCCCTAGTTCTTGCTCTAAGAGAAAATCTTACATTGTTTTCTGAGAGTCTGAATGGGGAAATGAGGAAAGAAACCATTTAACTCCTCTAATAAATCTAAAAATATGTTTAAAATGATGTAGTTTAGAGTCTAGGAGGGTAGGAAATTACTGAAAGACACTTAAAAACTCACGGGGGAAAACTGATTGTCTGTCCCCTCAGGTGACCTAAAGGGTATGATCTGTGACCACGACTCATGGTCACTCGTGAGGTACACTTCCTGGAACCTACACCACGAGGTACCTAATGATTCATGAGGTGAGGGACGACTCATGGGGTCTAGTCGTGAGGTGCACTAGAAGGTTTCTCCCCTAAATCCAACATCTTGCCAACAACTAACCTCACGAGTCGTCAGGAGACCCGACTATTCGTGGTCAGCTCCCATTAGCCTTACTTCCCAAAATTCCGCTGGAGTCCCCATGGGTGGACACCACAACTCGTGGTGTCCCAAAAGAGTCATGGTGAGGACTCGTTGGGTACACTGCCGACCTTCTCTAACTCTTGATGAAATCCTGACCATGGGTCACCTAATGGGTCATGGCATGGACTACGACTTGTGGTGATTAGTCGTTAGGAGCACTGCTTACAAAGAATCACCTAATGACTCGTGGTCACCTCCCACAGGTCACAGAATGACTCGTTCTATGACCTGGTGCAGATTTTCTAGTTTTCTCTGATTTAAGTGTCGGGTCAAGTCTTTGACTTTTCGGGGCATTATATGTGCCCTTATCCATCATATCCGATAGAGGTACTAAGTTTACCTCCCAGTTTTTGAGGTCGTTACAGAAGGAATTTGGTACTCAGGTCAAGCTTAGCACAGCGTTTCACCCACAAACAAATGGTGAGGCCGAGCGGACCATTCAGACTCTTGAAGATATGTTGAGGGCATGTGCGGTTGGCTTCAAGGGTAGTTGGGATGGTCACTTGGCTTTCATTAAATTTGCATAAAACAAAAACTACCATTCCAACATTCAGATGGCTCCATTTAAGGCTCTTTATGGGAGAAGTTGTAGATCGCCTATTGGTTGGTTCGAAGTCGGTGAAGCTGCAATGATAGGACCAAATTCAGTCCATGAGGCTATGGAGAAGATTCAATTTATAAGGGAAAGGTTAAGGGTAGCCCAGAGTTGACAAAATTCCTATGCGGATGTGAAGAGAAGATAACTTGAGTTTGAAGTTCATAGTTAGGACCACATAAGCTCTATCATGGTAATGTCGGTTATAAGACGAGTCTCCCATTGTTCCTCATGATCTCAGTTATGCATATTCATCAGTCATGATATTATGTTTTCAGCAAGTATGACCAACTGCCCAGTTCTACTTATGAATAATCAGTTTCAGCTTTAGGTCATTCGATTCAGTTATGATATTTAGTTATGTTTAAACCATGTTTTCAGATAATAGCATGTAAGCCCTACCCTCAGACTCTTCTAATGAAATGTTTTATGATATGCATGATCTCTAATTTTACTTACTTGCGATTTTACATACCCTGCATACTCGGTACATTTCACGTACTGACCACATACTTTATGTTGTATTGTTTCATGATACAAGCTCGGTTATTCAGGTTCAGTCCCGCTGTTAGCCAGATCTTCAGAGTTGCATTCCTTGGCCAGAGTTGGTGAGTCCTCATCCTTCGAGGACCCTTCTATCAGTTTATGTTCAATATCTTTAGTTTCAGTCTTAGTGAGTTAGTTAGGGTCTTGTCCCATCAACTCGTCAGTATGTAGAGGATTATCAGACATAGTATGTTTTCAGTTTCATATTGTGCTATGTATTTTAGTTATTCGATGTTATCAGATTTTCAGACTTCCACTATTTTATATATGTTAGACTTCCATATAATATGTTGAGCTTTAGATGACATATTCATGCCATGGGTCAACTTGGATCCCCTCAGGGTTCTTTGTCATGTGTCTCAATCCAAGCCTATGTTCAGGTCGTGACATGGAGGACCAGCAACAAGAAAAGCAACAACAACAGTTATAGCAATAGCAACAACAACAATGACAATGAGCAATGAAGAAGAACAAGAAGAGTAGTAGGGTCATTGGTTTGGTTGCTATTTTCCCCCTTTTAGATAATAAGGATTTAATATAAGTTTAGTCAAAGTGTAAAATAAATAGATATGGGCTTATACAAAAATGTTCAAACATCTCTAAACACTAATTATAAACTTGTCACCTCTACTCAACAACAACGACAAAAAGTTTTATCTATGGTTCACATAAATTTATGTGAGGCTTAAAACAAAAGGTTTGGTAAAAGACCATAAGTTTGTGAGGTCAAACATGGACAAAGTGAAAGTGAAAAAGAAAATTATCATATTTTACCGAAAGAAAAGTTGGCCAAGGATCATTCCTTTTCGGATGTAGTTCAAATTTATAGACTATATGAAACTAAGTTATTAAAGTATCACATTGATAACGTGACAGAAAATAAAGTAAAAAGTTACAATATGAAATAAGAAAGTAGATAAAAAATATGAAGAGCAAGAAAGAGTTTTTTTTCTTTTTTCCAAATATATTCCAATGTATGTAATGTGATATCTAGATTATATTAAGGAAAGAGATTTTTATGAACATGACATTTAAGCTATTTAAGATCATGAATAAAGATCATGATGTAGAATATAAAGATGTTAAAATTTTAACCCATAACAATAAGCAAATAGTTGAGATTTATTTTCTAGAGACTGATCTTGGGGATATTTACATGCGCAAATGCTATTTTATACCCATTTTTAGCCTTGTTTGTACTATACTCTAAGTATAATTGATAACTCTCAATACAACCTCCCTTTTAAAGGAGGTGACTGTGGTCGCTGTCAAAAAATTAATTCCCAATGGGTGTCGGGGTCGAATCCCACAGAGATTGAGAATAGATGATTCAAAAGTTGTAAATTAACTCAAACTAAATAAAGTCATGTCTAAATAGCATAATGTAAATCATGGAGGAAAAAGAATCAAGTATCAAATTCAAATTGTATAATAAAGCAAGGGCAAATGTAACGACTGGAGCCTCAACCCCAGATCGAGACACGGGACCTATAACCACGAATGCCTCCAAGCTAACCCACGATAAATATATAGCATATTCGTGAGCATAACTAAGAAGAAGAAAAACATATATCATAACATGAGCAGAAGAATAAATATCATAAAACATAAGCATAGATAACATGTCAACAACGCTGGACCATCTAAATATATAGTTGTCTGAAAAGCCTCTAATCATACATTGAGCTGATGGGACAACACCCCTTACTAGCCCGATAAGTCTGAAACTAAAAGATATAAAGAACCATAAACAAAATTGATGTCCTCAGATGATAAGGACTCACCAAGGCTAAAACTGAACTGAGTCAGAGCGGGAGCGATGCTAATGTCGGGGCTGAGCCCGATCACCAAAACCTATATCATGAGATTATATAGCATAGAAATATGTGGTTAGTACTTTGAATGTACTGAGTGTATAGGTTAAGTAAAACATGCAAGTAAAGTGATAGTCTGAAAGCATGAGCATAAAGTAAGCATTCGACATAAGAGTAAGTAAGCATGATAACAATCATGATTGTGAGATAGTCATAAACATGAGTTATCCATAATAGGCTAAAACATAACGACCCAAGATTTTCAAAGTAAAAGAATATAGTTCTACATGGTTGAAAACATAAGTAAAGGCTCATAATATAATTAGTGGCTCAATTTGTAATACCTCGAAAGTGCGTAGGAGTAGACCCGGAAGTGAAAAGTTGAAAACTACATAAAATGGTGGAAAATATCTTAGGACGGGTCAAGGTATGACTCGTGGTGTCATACCATGGGTCTTTGTAATGATTCGTGGTAAGGTTCAGGCTGGGTGACCGTGTAAACCACGGGAGACATGACGACTCGTTGTGGGAAACAACTAGTCGTTGTTAGCAATGGTGGGTTCTTCAGGTGGCGTACAATGGGTGTCCCAATGACCCATTGGGAGAAACCACGAGTCATTAGTTGTGGTCGTGGTTGGAGTATTGAGTTTTCTGGTAGGCTTGATGGGGGGAACAACGATTCGTTAGATGTAGTGACGGGTCGTGGTGTGACCCGTTAGAAGATGAGATGCCAAGGTTCAAGGGGGCTAACCACGGGGGATGTAACGATTCGTGGGTTGAAGGGATGGGTCGTCTAGACGATCCGTTGTTTGATTTCAAGAATGGGTCATCAGCAGTGTATACAACGAGGGACATGATGGATCGTTGTTGGTTCTCACGACTCGTTGATACAACTCGTGGGTTCCATCTGGCCTGTTTTCGGGGCAGATTCATTAAGGGTAGTTTTGACTTTTTTATGATATAAGGCCCTAAACTACGTCATTTTGGCTTGGGAAAGCTGGGTTTATAAGAGAATGACCTATTCTAAACTCTCATTCATGCATGCAAGGATTTTGATAGGTGATCTAAGGGGATTTCAAGATTTCCACTTCAATTCTTTCAATTTCATTCTTGGGCTTCTAAGAAGGGTTAGAATTTTATAATTCCATGTATATAAGGTCATCAATTGGTGAATTCTTCCGCACCNATTCTTCCGCACCCATGCTCCTACTCTATGATTTTACTTAAAATTTATTAAAAACTCATAGACTTTTGTATTTGATTTATATAAAAACTAATGATTTAATTATGGGTTTTGTGATTTTGAAATATTATCATAATTTATGGATTTTGATCATCCTTTGAGATTTAAATTGATTATAATGTTTTTGATTTTGATTTCTAAGCAATTAAGCTTAATTATGCATGCCCCATGATGAATCGATTTATTATCTACTATTTCCATTGTTGATTTTTAAAAGCCCAGCATGATTTATGATTGGAAGTATGAATTTACTTAAATACCCACTATGATTTGATGATTTTAAAGCTATATGTATGATCTACAAGTATGCATGAAACCTATGATTTATGAATTATGTTTTTGGCCGACTCACGAGCCTTATGTCATGGCTAGCTCACGTATGTACAATTATGTTTATGATCTTCATTATTTAACTAGCTCATGAACTCATGTATGTATTATTATGAGCACTATAAATGTTTTGGGAGTAGTATCGAACACCGAGTAGGTTTGGGACTTAGGTTATGCTCCGGATCTCATGAACTATGTGCCACCGTAGGTATGTTGGCACCCCTTTCATGTTTTTCCCTGGCCCAAATGGCCCTTTTCATGTGTGATCACTCCCTTCATGGTTCATACCCTTGTCAAGGTATGACCACCCTCCCAATTAGGGTTACAAGTTGATCTTCATGTGTGCTCATATGGGGTATGTCTGTTAAGAGAATCTCCCACTGTTCCTCATGATTTATGCATGTTATGATTATATATGTTGGCTCAAGTCATGTTAAGTAAATCTCTTCTATTATTATTATGATTATGTTTATGTTACGAATGTTTTGAAAACCTTGAGTCATATGGTATGTTATCACGATTTACGATACGAGCATGATGTACTACTCTTATGATCATTTATGAACTTCATACATGTTTTAAATATATGTTTTACTTACCTTGCATAATCAGTACATTTCACATACTGACCGCATACTTTCTATGTTGTATCATTTCATGATACAAGTCCCAGTTCTCAAGCTCATCCTCACCCGTAGATAGATTCAGGCTTACTCTCAGCGCACTTGGTGATTCCTCATGTTCCGAGGGATACATGTTCACACTCTTTATTATCCTTTTCAGTTTATGGATGTTGGATTAGTTGGGGAGTTGTCCCATCAATCCGCCTTTCATGTTTAGAGGCTTATCAGACTACAAGTTGTATTCCGCCGTATTGTATAAGTCTTGTACTGATTTTCCCTTATGATTTGTTATGATTACATTCATTATTTTATGTTTTCCGCTCATGTGATTGTATTAGATGTATGCTTATGCCATGGGTTGACTTGGGGTCTCTCGGTGCTCCTTGTCTCGTGTCTACGATCTGGATGTACATTTGGGTCATGACATAATTTTACCATAAAACATGATATAATATTAAATCCTATACATGAATAATTTAAAACATGAGGAACAGTGGGAGGCTTAATTATAACCGACACCATTATGAATGAGCACATGATGCCCCAACTATCTCGCTCAAGTGGGCAGAGTTGTCCTAAGCCTTGCCAGGACAAAGAACGACAAAGGTGTGACATCATTCATGAACATGAGCCCTGTAGCGTAAGGGAGACACTCTTAACTAGCGAGGACTCCATAGCTAGGGTCAAGGGAGACACTTTCAACTAGCGATGACCCCTTATCCTATAGTGGCATATAATTTTGAGACCTGGAGTGTTGAACCCTGACCTACTCGATGCTAAATACTATGCCCAAAACATGTCTATTGCTCATATTCATAGTCATGAAACAACCTTGGTTTTTACATGCGCTATTTGAATACATAAGAATCATAATCATACTTTTCTTACATGAACTAGCCAGAAAACAACGTCGCTAAGTCATCCTTGATACATAAGCTTGAGATTCATGAAATTCATGCATACTTGAATAAATAGCCATATCTTGAAATCATAGATTCGTAAGCTTAAAATCCATAAAATTATACATAATTGAGAAAAATCATTATAAACTTGTAAACATAGATTCATGAGAAATTCTTGTAGAAAACATATAGCATAATCATAAAACATGGCTTGAGTCATAAGGAACATGAAATAATAAAAGGGTCATGGAGTTTCATCCAATTTGGGTCTAACCCTAGAAATTGCAAATTTGGAACTTGAAGAATAGAGATCATGAAATTGACCTTGAAAAGGGCATGAGGATGGAAGAAATACCCCATTCATAACCCTACATACCTGGGTTAGATGATTCTTTAGCTTATCTTGAAGACCCAAGAGAAATTGTGATGAAGGACATGATGAACCTTAGCTTGACTTGACAGAGAATCTCCAACTTACGGATATTTGAAGGGAATGAGGAATTAGGCTAAGTTAAACCCTCTAATCTAACCTTTACGAAGCCTAAAACGACGTCACTTAGGAGTTAGAAGCATAGGATTTTACCAAAATATCCCTAAACTTACAAAATAAAATTGGAACCTAGCAGAACCAACGACCATTAGGATGGGTCATTGGTCCATTGGATGACCCGTTGGTCCCTATCATGGATGGTCCCTATCATGGATTCTCACTCTGCTCCAAATCCTCATTTGAACCTACTCCAACAAATAGAAACAACGTCTGGTATAATCAAACAACGGGTCATACAATCCACTTGTCGATTTTGGGTAATTTTTAGCATTTTTCAGAAGCCCAATACGATGGACAAACCAGCAAATTGTTGGTCATTGGTACAACTCGACTTGTGGATCATTGAATAGCTTGGTGCCATTTTCCCTGCTAGTTTCAGTTGCAAGTATCAAATCTGATCTTAGGGACTTTTCGAGGCATTACATTATCTCCCCCTTGAGAACATTCATCCTCGAATGTAGTCTAACTAAGCTAAAAGGATAGGGAAGGAACTACAATCCCAAACTGAAAGCTATAGACTGAAAATTGACAGAGAGACCGACTCCGAACTGAGATACATGACTGAATTGAATTCATGAAACAAACATGCATGCTAGAACATGAAAGGAACTGAGAGACATGATCTTGACATGATACTGAATAGAATGCTAAGGAGGAAACTGGTACCTCATATTGCAACTAAGTCGGAAGGGAAAAGAAGCAAGAATCTAGCCATCATATCTTCTTCGGCTTCCCACGTAGCTCCCTCGACGAACTGATTTCTCCATAAAACCTTCAATGAAGCTACCTCTTTGTTCCTCAACTTTCGAGCCTGAAAATAAAGGATCTCAACTAGAACCTCCTCATAGGTAAGACTATCCTTCACACCAATGCTCTCTACTAGAATAACTAGAGTTGGATCTCCAATACATTTTTTCAACAAAGACACATAGAAAACTGGATTCATGAAAACTAACTCTATTGGCAGCTCCATCTCATAAGCCACCTTGCCAAATCGCCTCAGAATCCTATAAGGACCAAAAGTGAGAGGTGAACTGACTACCCCCTATCTGAGATGATAGAAAATGGGACTCCATGCAATCAAACTAACTTCCAAATGTAAGGTCTAGCATAGTCTTTGACTGAATCTGCAATTTTGACTGGAAGGAAATATGCTAATTTGGTCAACTTGTCTACAACCACCCATATAGAGTCGTATTATCAGCGTGTATGAGGCAACCCTGTCATGAAGTCCATGTTGATCTCTTCCCACTTCCAAGTAGGAATACTGATGTCTTGAAGCATACCTCCAGTCCCTGATGCTCAATCTTTACCTATTGGCGATTCAGACACTTAGCCACAAATTTTGCTATGTCCTTCAAATCATACCATTCCACCAATAGACTTCTCGTAGATCATGATATATCTTGGTGGAATGGATGGATAGTGTACCGAGAGCCATGAGACTTTCTCAACATCTGCTCTCTTAAGTCTTCCATAGCCGGACATAATCAACCCTGATATCAAAGTACACCATCTCCCCCTTGGGAGAAAACCTCCACTTTTTGATTCCATAACAACTTCCTTCAACTTTACTGAAATGGGATCCTCATATTGCCTTGGTTTGACATCCACCACCAACTAAGATTCTGACCCATTCTGAACAATAACAGCACCATCTATTGAATCTGTAAGGTGAACCCACAAACGAGCAAGCCTATGGACATCCTTCACCAACTCTTTCCTCCCATCCTCCACATGGGGTATGCTCTCCATGGATAGCCTACTAAGAGAATCCGCTACTATATTTGCCTTGCCTGGATGATAAAGAACACTCATGTCATAATCCTTAATCAGATCTAGCCATCTCTTTTGCCGCCAATTCAGATCCTTCTGAGTGAATACATATTGAAGACTCTTATGATCCACGAACACATCCATATGCACCCCATACAAGTAGTGCCTCCAAGTCTTCAAGGCAAACACCACCACTGCTAGCTCAAGGTCATGCACTGGATAATTCCTCTCTTGAATCTTAAGTTGTCTCGAGGCATAGGCAATGACCTTCCCATGCTACATCAAGACACATCCAAGGCCAATCTGAGAAGAATCACAATATATAACGAAGCCATCCGTTCTCTCTAGTAAGGTTAAAACTGGAGCTGAAGTGAGTCGAGTAATTAACTCTTGAAAACTCTTCTCATAAGTGTCAGACAATTGAAATTTGGCCTTCTTCTAAGTCAACTTAGTCAAAGGTGTTGTGATAGACGAAAATCCCTCTATAAATCTCCTATAGTAGCCAGCTAAACCCAAAAAGCTTCTAATATCAGTAGGGTTGATAGGTCTACACCAGTTCTTCACCGCCTCAATCTTCTGAGAGTCTATCTACATGCCCTCACTAGAAACCACATGACCCAAAAATGTCACTAAGCTCAACCAAAACTCACACTTGCTGAATTTAGCAAATAACTAATGATCCTTAAGAGCCTGCAACACAATCCTCAAATGAGTGGCACGCTCCTTCTCACTCCGAGAGTATATAAGGATATCATCTATAAAGATGATGATGAATATATCCAAATACTGCTTGAACACCCTATCCATCAAATCCATGGTAGCTATAGGAGCATGCATTAGTCCAAAAGTCATAAATACAAACTCATATTGGCCATACCAAGTCCTGAAGGCGGTCTTCGGAATATCACTCTCCCTAACCTTGAAGCTGGACGAACAAGTCATCAATCCTGGGGAGGGGATACTTATTCTTAATTGTGGCCTTTTTCAATTGCCGATAATCGATGCACATTCTAAGAGAACCATCCTTCTTCAGAACAAAAAGAACAGGAGCACCCTATGGCGACATACTAGGTCTAATAAAACCCTTATCTACGAGATCCTTCAATTGTTCCTTCAAATCATTTAGCTCATCTAGAGCCATTATGTAAGGAGGAACGCATATGGGCTGCATATCAGGGAGAAGGTCAATACCAAAGTCAATCTCCTTCTCAGGAGGGAACCCTGGTAGATCATTTGGAAACACCTCTAGATACTCACATACAACAGGAATTGATTGAAGAGTCGGGGTCTCAAACTTAGAATCCTTAACCCGAACTAGGTGGTATACACAACACTTGGAGATCATCTTCCTAGCTTTAAGGTAGGGGACAAAGCAACCAACAGGCACTGCTAAACTACCCTTACATTCTAGGACGGGTTCACCCAAAAATTGAAAATCTATAAATTCAGTTATACAATTAATTGAAGAATAGCAAGCATACAACCAATCCATATGGAAAATAACATCAAAGTCTATCATGTCTAACTCTACTAAGTTGGCTGAGGTGACTTTCTGAAAAACGGTGAAAGGGTAATTTTTGTATAAAGTAGTTTTCTTTCTTTTGTGCTAGCTCATGATCTAAACGAGTCACACATACACCCTAGTATCACTGACAGGAGTAGAGACTGAGAAGGATTTTGATAGGATTTTGGGAATGACATAGAAACTAGTAACAAATAAGGAGTCACAAAGGATAATGTTTCCCCTTGATCTAATAATACATAAACATCAAGATGGAAAACGCGTAACATACCCGTGACCACATCTAGCGAGCTCTCCTACTACTAATGAGATGATAGTGCATAGAACCTAGATGCGCCCTGTTGAGATGGGTGAGCTACTTGAGCTGCTGAAGTAGTGTCTGGGGCACGGCCTTTACCGTCACCCTATTTGGCTGAAGGGAAATTCCTAAATCTATATCCAGGTTTTCCATACCCGTAGCAAGCATCAGAGCTAATAAAATACTCTTCTAGGTGGTTCTCACCATACATCCTACAATCTGGGAAAGTGCGCTCCCCTGACATGCTCCTCTGACCCTTAGAGCCTGATTCTCTACTTCTCTGATCACCCTTAGGCCTGGACGCAACACTAGCTAATGATGGGGCTGGGGCTGATGATCTTTGATGGGACTATGGGCGATTTCCACCATCGGACCTCTACTGAGAATACTTAAAACTCCCTGTCCTAGCCCTCTTGGCCTTTCTCTCCCTCTCCTACATCTGATCCTCCTCTATCTGCTGAGCATATATCATCAATCGAGACATATCCATGTCACTAATAAGCATGGAGGTCCTGCACTCCTTGACCAATGAATCTGGAACCCCTGATACAAACTTACTCATACAATCTCTCGGCTCCGTAACAATTTTTGAGGCACACTTGAACAGCTGGGTGAACTTCAAGGCATACTCCTAAACAGTCATGCCATTTTACTTCAAGTTAATGAACTTTGTTTCCTTTTCTTCCCTTAACTCTTGGATAAAGAACCTATCTGAGAACATCGTGATGAACTCATTTTAACCAATAGGAGCTACTCCTACTCAATGGCCCTCCTTCCATAGTCAAAACCAGATATGAGCTACATCCTTCAACTGATAGGAGGCCAAGTCTACACTCTTCTCTCCCAAAACTTCCATAATTTGGGTAATCTCTTAAATATCCTCAATGGAATCCTATGGATCCTCATCCACCTTAGAACCATTAAACTATAACGAGTTCATCCTGGTGAAGTCTCGCACCCTAGTCGTCTCCCCATTCCTATTTATGTGCACATGAGCCACTACATGTTGGTTGACCTAGGTTTTCATAGCCTATGCCAACATCTGAAAATAATCCCTAAACTGTAACACCCCAAGACTCCCGAAATCAAACCCAAGGACTAAATTGGAAGAAAAAATGAAAAACTTCATTAGATCATAGAATGAGTTGTCAAGTGACTCGTTAGTCCATGTAATAACTCATTAAGTGAGTCGTTGGGTGTACAGAAGCCAAAACAAGTTGAGTTTTAGAGATTCATAACGAGTGGTGGAGTGATCGTTAAGTGTCATGACAAATCGTTAAGTGGAGGCATCAAGAAAAGATCAAAAAAATTGGAAAACTTGGCCAATGAAAACAGATCAGGTGATGACCTGTCAAGTTTCCCAATGGGTCGTTGGGTCATTCGTTGGGTCTGGCAGAGTCATTTTTCCAGTCGAGTTTTTACGGGTGTTTTCATAATTCTTAAGTTTCTAACTCCTAAAATGATTCATTTTAAGACTCCTAAAGGGTGTTTTTAAGGGTTGTAATACTCCTAAACCCTCATTCTGCTCCTAAGTTATCTCTTTTTAAGTTTTAGCTTCTTTGAATTAGTCTTAGATCTTGTGTGATTTTTATTTCTTTCTATGTATAGGGAGAGTATCCCTTATTTATGCTTTCCTAGTTTCTTTGTATTCGAGAGGAGCCTCTCTTCTTAGGTGCTTAGTTTCTAGGTTTTCTTCCTAGTATTGGGGATATGTTGGCTATTCTTAGTAGGACCGACTTATGAACCACCATAGGATCGGAGTAAGGTTTATGTCCCCCTCCTTGTACATATTTTTTGTTGTTTAATTATGTTAAGGTGTAATGCCCCAGAAACCCTAAGATTAAATCCGGGAGTTGAAAGGGAGAAAATAGGATTTTCTGCACCAGGTCACAGAACAAGTAATCCTATGACCCGTGGGGTAGGCCACGAGTTATGGAGTGACTCATGGGGAAGGGTACGAACTTTGTAGAAAAGTTTGTAAATGGGGTGACAATGGGTCTGACCACCAGTCATGGTCAACACCACGAGTCGTGATGCGATCCGTGGTCAATAATTGATTGGAGACTAGGGAAATTTGGTAGTGTACTTAGCAGGTCCTCAGCACGAGTTGTATGGGACACCATGAGTCATGGTGTCGCTCGTGGTGATCCCCAAGTGGTTTTCAGCAATGAGGATGACGGGAGGTGACCACGAGTCGTGGTCATTGGTAATGGGTGATTGATTAGCTCGTGGTGACCCATAATGAGGAATTTCTAGTGTAGGCAATGAGGCAGACCACCAGTTGTGGCCAGTAACCACGAATCGTCCAGTCCTTCATTGGGACTGGCATGGTGATTTTTCTGCGAGATTTTTAAGGGCTTTTACATAATTTCCGAAACTCCTAGAATCTAAACCATGTTGTTTTAGGCACAACCAGGAGAGATTTAAAAGGGTGATCGACATATTCCTCTCACTTTTCCTCTCAACACTTAGACTCAGTATGTAGAAACTCTCAGGGCTAAAACTAGGGAAATCAGCTTCTTCCCAGATTCTCAAGGGATCTTCTCAGAATTTCTTCACCGGGTATGTTGGAATTCAGAAAGGGAATAGTTCTTCCCTTGTGTCCCCAAAATCTTCGTTGTTTTTCCTCTTTCAGTTTAGCTCTGTGGATTCGAAATGTAGAAGATTGTCAGACTTATATCTTTAAAATTTCGAGTTGTATATTTCTCATGATTTTAATTGCTTATTATTCACTATTTTGAGACATTTATCAGAATTTTATCTTGTGGAATAATTTATCCCTAAGTCTCAGTTCAGTAGAATTTAGGATCTTGCGTGTTTGACTAGTTTCACTGTAGCTTGATTCTAACATATTGAGATCCCCAAATTATTAGTGTATGTGGAAATTTTAGTCAGATATTTACATTTTCAGTCTCTGTCAGATTATTAGACTCAGTGTTGTCAAGAAATATTAGTTGATCAGTTTGACTACAGTAGATTCTTGAGGTGTCCATGATGCCTCCCAATTATCAGTATTAGACTCAGTATCATATTTTAGTGGTTCTTTAGGCGGTCATGACACTTTCAAATAAGAAGCTCTTACCAGCCTTAGGATCCCAGCTTCAGACTACAGTTTGTTCTTTAGACGGTTATGATGCTTTCAGATAGCCAACACTGACCAGTCTTAGAACACTAGTTATAGAATATGGTCTAATAAGACTCTCAGGGTACTTCCAGATAGGTATTCCTGACTTAGTCTTGTACCCCAATTTTGAGCTATCAGCTTAGTAGTCAATCGAGGACTATCCAGTTGGAGTAGGACTTAGCACCGAGCGGACTGGGGTTCCAGTGCACCCAGGTTCCTAGAACTACATTGCCACCGTAGATTATATTTTATTGGCCTCATAGCCCCAAACTTGTGATCACTCAGTTCATGACTTTACATCCTGGCAAGGTATATTGGGTCCTACCGATTGGGTGTATACATCAGACTCCACGTCTAGCTCCCGTGACGTCTAGCTCCCGTGGTTATATGTCGGTTATAACTCCCACTAGTTAGATCGCCCGCACAATATTTCGTATTAGTATCTCAGATTTAGGGCATGTCTTTAACCATCAGCCAAAGGTTATTTTGACCATTTCAAGATATCGCTTATTCAAGCCAGCATTTCGCTGGTCATTGCATGTCTTACAGCTTTAGTTGTTTTGTTCTTTTGTGCTATGGTTTCCTACTTAATTAGTACATTCAAAGTACTGATGCATGCCTTTTATGTTGTATCATTTATGATACGCTTGCAAAGTTCTCGCCCAGCCTCCAAGTAGCGCATCTCACTCGATGTTTTTAGCTGCATCATTTGTGATTCCTCATCTTCGAGACGAGGATTATTTCTTTTTAGTTATATTTCTTTCAGTTAGACTCTAGAGTTAGCTAGGGCTTGTCCCAATAACTCATCATAGATGGCTTTCAGACAATGACATAGATTCATATTTTCGCTTGTTTTCGTTGTATAAAAACTTGCGATTTAGTTCTTCTTCATATATTTTTATTTTTTATTTTAAAGTCACTATGTTTTTACTCAGAATGTTAAGATAGACCATGGGCGATTGGGGTTACTTGTGACCCAAGTACCGTGTCTCATCCAGGATATAAACTCGGTGCATGACATAAGGCTCAAAGTTGCTCGCCCCGATCGCCATGAGGGGTGAAAGCCTTGGATTAGGTCTGCTTTTTACTAACAAAATCCCCAAGAGGAGCTAGGGCTTCATCATCTTCTTCATCTTAAATTCCCTTTGGGACTCCAATTAAGTTGAACATTTTCAAGCTCGGGTATATAGGATTATGAATGGGAGAAATACTTCCACCCTCATGCCTCTCTTTTCTGCTAAATTCCATGACCTCTACTTCTCAAGTTTTAAGCTGTCTAGGTTTAACCCACTCCTATGCCATTATCCATGATATCTCTACGGGGTTCACTTCTCTTGCCATGTTCCATTTGATAAAATATGGTTATTAGGCAAATTTTACTCTCAAATTCTTCATGAATAGATGATTTCAAGCTATGATGATTTTGCAATATTATGCATTATTTATGAATTTTGCTTATGAGCCTATGATTTCAAATATGATGAATTATCAAAGAATGCATGAATGTTTACAAATTCTTAAACTTATGATTCAATGATTTTTGAATTTATGAAGCCCGATGTGTTGTGAGTTTACAGCACTTTCAACACTTAAAACTCGAGGAAATAAGTATGGACTTAAGTGTGTTTATGTGGATATGAGGCACTTTTACTTTGTTTTAAGGGAAAATAGATGTTGGAGTTGAATTGTGCAAAAGATGGAGAAAATTGCAGAAAAGTGGCTAAGTACGAACCCGCAAGAGTTGTACCATCCCGGTACGAGCCGAACCGAGTCATGGAAAGGTCCTGTGCCAAAAGTGTTGAGGAAAGGCAATCATCGTCTTATGATACAGTCGCACTATCCCGGTAGGAGCCATACCATAGAAGTCATAGAAACCATTAGAAGATTTGCACAGCCAAGTCTCCGATACGAGTAGCAATCACGAATTGTGAGATCTACCTAAGAACCATTCGAAGAGCCATGGAAAAGTTCAAATGCGAAGACTGCAAGTCTCAAGGTACAAGAAGGAGTCATGAGTCGTATAACTGAGGTACGAGTTGTGCCAAGCCATTCGTGATAAAGTTTAGAAATTTACGTAATTCTCAAGATCAAAACCATGACTTTAGGTTCATGGTACAAGTTGTACAAGTTTCCAACACATAGCTAGATTCAAGCAGGGATGCCGCCTAGTGTGCGAAATAAGGTACGACCTCGTACAATCTTGTTACGGGTCGTAGGTGAAGTCGCGGCGCTCAGTAGTTTTTCATTTTTACTTAGGAAATGGTTCTAGATATCTCGTATAAATACTTTTTAGGTTATTTTAAGTTATAACAAGTCTTAGAACACGAAATACATCAAAAACATTGTTGTTAAACTTTTTATTCAAGTCTTGGAGATTTTCTTGCTTTTATTTCTTCAACATTCTTGAATCATTCTTCATAAATTCGTGCAATAATCAAGTGGGTTTTCTTCCAATTATCTTGTGTAAGTATTAAATTATGTGTTTGTCTATGAATTCTTTATAATTATTTATACAACCATGAGAGGCTAAAACCTCCATAACTAGGGTTGTGGGAAGCATGGTGAATTAACATACTAGGTTGCACAAAAGTGATTCTTAAACCAATGCTAAACACTTGTATTGTATTCTTTCATCTTTAAGTTTCTTAACGGATCGCAACATTAGGACTTGCCCACTTCTTTAATAAATTTGAACCTAGAGAGGTAGAGATTAGGAAAAAAGAATTACAACAAAGCTCGATCTTTATGGGTCATTATATGACTTGAGCTGATCGGCAAAGATAGTTATCTTGGGACAAATTAATAACAGCTTGAAGCGGAATCGAGCCATGAGAGCTAACCCGATGATTGAGCATAGTCATCCAATAGGGATGAACCAACATTTGGATGAACCCTAGTTATCTATTCTACAAGTAAGCATTGGGATAGATCACAAGTATAAAAACTAAGTAGTTATGAACCCATGGGGAACACTTATCCTAGTTAATTTTACAATCTTGATAAACAACAATCACTTCTCAATATTGTCATATAATTACTTTTATAAAACCCCCTTTTGGAGATAACACACTTAAAAGCTTAAATACTAGCGTTATTCTATACATCTGACCATATTCCTTAGATTGACCCCAACCTTTGTTGGGTTCGTTATTGACGGTGATTTGAGCGTTATCAAAAAGTGGCGTCATGCTCGAGGAATATGTCTTAGATTAGAGTAATTGCTATGTTTATATTTCAAGGGTTATTTCCTTTTTAATTTCTCTTTTTTTGTTTTTGACACCCATAAGTTGTCTCTTGGTGAATGACAAGTACTCGATGGAGCAGAAACCCCTTGATTCCTCTTGATCTTAAATTAGAGCGAACCCTACATGTAATGCAGAACCCTAAGCGCAGAGAGGCCCATGTTGTTGAAGAAGCTCATGAAGCCGCAGACTTCAAGAAGTAGTGAATGCTGGCTGCCATGGAAGGGGAAATAGAGGCTAGAGATATGCTCCTTAGTTCTATGATGAGGATGATCCAAATATTGCTGAAGTCGAGTCAACTAGAGCCATCGTACCACCACCTTTGCCTCGTAGCTGAAGTTTGATATCACTAGCACCATGATGTCACCGTTGAATATGAATGGGGTGTTTAGTGGTCATGCAACCTAATAATGTTAACCCGAGACTTCTGATGAATTTGTCAGATATGCAACGCGTATAGATTACTTGGTAAGCCAGATGCGTTAATGTTAAGACTCTTCCTATTCTCTCTCCGAGAGGTCACTTTATGGTTACTCCGAAAGTTACCCAATGACTACATTACCAACTGGAGGGAGTTAAATAGGCTTTCCTAGAAAGGTTCTTCCCGCCCTCCAAGATGATACGGTTGAAGGACAAAATTTATAACTTCGAACAATTGGAAGACTAAGTGCACTACATGACACAACAGATTTAAGAAGAAGTCGACCAAGTGCTCGAACCATAAAATTCCAAATGACATAATTTTTATAGGTCCTTAAATAACAGCACCAAAGTTGTGGCAGCGTATACATATGGAGGAACGTTGATAAGTCACACGTGAGAACAAGCCGCCATTATTTTGGACAGAGTGACCACGATGAATAGGGCTTGGCACACCAGTGAAGCAGAAAGTAGCACGTAGGTACGTATGTGTTTGGTATGTCTCGTATCAATAGAGAAAGGAGGAGGAGTGTGATCGAGCTGCTCATATATGGACATACTAGACCTACTCACAAAAGAATATCATGGGCGTTGGTGCTAGAAAGGTAAACGTTAAAGGGAAGATGTGGAAACGAGGTAGGAGCATGATTCTAAGGAGGAGGTAAACTTCTTGGACAACTAGGTGGTAGGTTTTCGGGCCAACACCCAAGGATCTCGGATATCACTTGGCACTAAGGTTCCAAAAATCAAGACGTAACTAGTATCGGGACAATTAAACAAAAATTGGTATAGGATAGGAGTTGAGGTCGTGAGCAAGAGGGAGAATGGAGAAAGAACGATGGATATCGCAATGATCACACAGGTTTGTATGTTCCTCCTAATGCACGTGGGAGGGGGACACCGGACCCTCAAGATTGAGAACATGATGGTTGAAATGCTCAAGAAGGTAAATTCCACTAATGATCGCCCGAGGGACATTTGGGTGATACACGTAAGGAACCTGTGAAAGTTGAATAGCATACCACAATGATCAAACAGATGAGCAAGAAGCTGGTCGATGTCGGCCTCCCTAAACCAAAGGTAGAAGGGAATACTCAGCAACACAAGGCAAAATCTAAAGAATGATAGTCAATGTATGGTTTTGATGACTAGGAGTAGAAAGGCCACAAACTGGATCCCGCTTTAAGCGCTGTAGCCGAGATGGGAAATGAAAGGAGATTGAGATTAGTGAGGAAGATAAGGTTGTTGAGCACGAGCCTGGGCTGTGTGAGGCTGAGTTGATCGATGCTCTAGGTGGTGTATAGGACCAAGCCGGTAAAGGTAAGAAAAAAGGGGCCACGCAAATTTATAAGTGTTATCCCTTGACCACCGCCATCGTCTCCTCAAAGGATGAAGAAACTGTGCCGAAGATGGTAAGTTCCAAGAATTTCTCTCTATGCTTAAACAGCTATCTGGCGAACACAATTACATTGGTCGAGGCATTGAGTAGATGTATGGATATGCCAAGTTCATGAAGGACTCCGTGACCAAGAAGAGTCCATTAGCTATGAGCCGATAGGCAATCTCTGTATCATTGTAGTTCCATAACTCATGGGTCCTGCTCTAAAGAAGGAGGATCTGAAAGCCTTCACCATTCGTACGATTGGTGATTTTGAATTTGCAAAGGCATTGTGTGACCGTGGTGCTAGCATCAAACATTATTCCTTTGGATGTATTCAACAAATAGCTGGGAGCCCTACACCAACTTCAATGCATCTATTGATGGCAAGACCGCACGCTGCAAGCTAGTGGGGATCTTATTTGATGTTCTAGGTGGACCATTTTATCTTCCCTTTGGACTTCGTGAACCTAGACTGTGAGGTTTATTTTGAGGTCCCCATCATTTTGGGGCAACCATTCCTTTCCACTAGAGAGCATTAGAGTGAAGAAGAATAACTAAAATTCAAATAATAAAGAGAGGTCACTTTTAATGCTCCAATGATTAATGAAGCAGCCCACTGAGTTTAGGATTGTCTCATCAATAGAGGATGATAGTGAGTTTCCTAATGAATTTTTAGTAGTCAGAGACTTGCGTCGTGCCGCAACATTAAATCGTAACCGGCATGGAGGCAACCCAATGGAAGGTGAATTTTATGCTATCACGTATGTCCCATTCACTTGTTCTTACAATTGATGCTTCGGGACGAAGCATGTTTTCAAAAAAAAGGGGTGTACTTATACTTTTTTGGGTTTTGTTTGTCCGAGGGTTTTTCTTGTCATGTTTCTTTCCTACATTTTATCCAAAGAGAACCGGCATGTTTAGGTTATTTTTGTTATTTGCTTAATTAGAAGTAGCTTAGAATTACTTTACAGCCAATAAATGCACTAGTTTGATGTTTTTTGGAAAAATTGACCTTGTTTAAAAAATTTCTTGCTAGTTGTGTAGTTAATTGCAATTTCTGCATGACTTCTAAGTGGGATCTTTGTGTATGGAATTTATTATTAGCATGTGCGCTTGTAGCTAGCTGCATGAACTTGATAGGTAGATTCAGTGCAAGCCAATACCATGAGTGATTGAGGATTCATTCTTAGTTCAATACTGCATTGAGGATTTAGAACTTGTCCTAAGGTCTTTACATAGGTTTTAAATGTTGGTTAGGAAATGATCATAGGCTATTTTTATTTTAGCCACTTTAGCTTAAATTATGCAACCAAATAAAAATAAATTCCTTGATCTCGATTTTGAGCTTAATATTGACCGTTTTTCTTTGATTAACCCTTCACATTTTCCATTGTTTATAATGAACCTATTTGGCCTCCGGGTCCCTCCTTCGACATTGTGAACCTAAACTCAGCAAAATGTCTAAGTTGAGTATGGTTAGAGTAGGGGTGCGTAGATTGGGGGAGGTGGAAAGAAAGAAAAGTTAAAAGTTAAAGAAGGGAGAGGTTTGGTGTGAAAAGAAAAGAGAAAAAAGAGCTAGAAAGAAAAATGAAAATAAAAGAAAATAAAAGAGAAAAGAAATTGAAAGTGGATAAGAAACACACCACACCCACATATTGCATTTAAATGAGAAAAGGAGGAAAAGTTGTAAAAGTGAAAAATGGGGTAAAAAGTGCAGTGAAAAGTTAAGCCACGTAGTATGTAGTGCCAAGGAGGGCGTTTATTCACTAAAATCCATATCTACCATACCCAGCTGAAACCCCACATTACAAGCCGAATAAAGTCCTATATTGATCCTAGCCTAATCAAGTTCAAAAAAAGCCAACATAAAGAAAATAAGGCAAGCCTATGGTATCCAAATGTGCATTATTTAGTAATTTCTTATGAGGTGAGAGTCTCATTTGTTTAGTCCCAAGTTCATAATTTTATATATCTGTGAGTGTTGGGGACTTTTATTTGTTGTGAGGGTACTTGGTTTGCATTGTGTTTTACCACCATTCGTGTCAATAGCATTGGTGATAGCTCAATTCTCTACTAATAGTTGGATGCCATATATTGATCCCCGTATGTCATTGGGTTGTGGTTATATGTGTGCATAGCTTATTTAGTTTGAACAAGAAAGGGCCAATAGTTGATTGTGGTTTATAGTGCAAATTTGTTGTGTTGGTTGTAGGTATTTAAGTTTACTTTGTAATTAAGCGTCATTTTTGAAATGTTTTCTTTGCTTGAGGACAAGCAAAAGTCTTAAGTTTAGGTGTTGATGTGTTATTAGTTTACAATACTTTTGACGCTAAAATTGAGGAAATAAGCATGGACTTAGGTGCGTTTATATGGATATGAGGCACTTTTACTTTGTTTTCGGGGAAAATAGATACTGGAGTTGAATTGTGCAAAAGATGGAGAAATTTACAGAGAAGTGGCTAAGTATTGACTTCGCATTTCAGACGCACCATCCTCGGTACAAGCTGCGGGAAAGGTCCGTGCCAAAAGTGTTGAGGCAAGGCAACTAACGACTTATGATAAGTCCTTACCATCCTAGTACTGTTTATACTATAGCAAGCAGAAAACTTTAGAAGATTTGGTAATGCCGTGCCAAGTCTCCTAGTATATAACAACCACGAATCATAAGATCCACCTAAGACCAGACAAATGAGTCGTGGAAAAGTTTAGAAGAAGTGAAGACTGCAGGTCTTAAGGTATGATAAGGAGTCACGGGTCGTAGAACTAAGATACGAGTCATAACAAGCCATTCGTGATAAAGTTTATAAGATTGCCGTAATTCTCATTATCAAACCTCACAACCGATTGTACAACTTGTAGGTTCATGGTACAAGTCGTACTAGCTCCAAAGACTCTAGCCTGATTCAATAGATGCCAGCCAACATACGAGTCATGTACGACCGTACAATCTTGTTAAGGGTTGTAGGTGAAGTCGGCGGGTAGTCAAATTGCTTTCCCTGCTTACTTAGGGAAAGGTTCTAAATATTTGTATAAATACTTTTTGGGTTATTTTAAGTCATAATTTAGCATGAAATACATTGAAAATAACAATGCTGTTAACATTTATTCAAGTCTTGAAGATTTTCTTGCTTTCATTTCTTCAATGTTATTGAGTCATTCTTCATAAATTCTTGCAATAATTAAGTGGATTTTCTTCCAATCATCTTTTGTAAATATTAAATTATGTGTTTGTCTCAGAATGCTTATAATTATCATATACAACCATGAAAGGCTAAACCTCCACAACTAGGATTGTGGGAACCATGATTAATTAACAAACTAGGGTTGTACAAAGTGATTCTAGGCCAATGCTAAACACTTGTATTGTATTTTTATCATCTTTAATGTTTCTTAATGGAGACAATGTTAGGACTTGTCCACAATTTACACATTTGCTTGAACCTAGAGAAGCATGTGCATTAGGAAAAGATAATTACAACAAAACTTGATCTTTATGAGTCATTGTATGACTTGAGCTGGTGGTTGTGTGATAGTCAATTTGGGACAAATTGATAACGTTGAAGTGAAATCGCCATGAGACCTAACCCGATGATTATATAGTCATCCAATAGGATAAACAAGTCATTTGGATGAACCCTAAAGGTTATCTTGTTCTACAAGTAAGCATTGGGATAGATCAAAAGTGTAAGACCCGAAGTAGTTATGAACCCACGGGAACACTTACCCTAGTTAATTCCATAATCTTGATAAACAACAATCAATTCTCAATATTTTATTATAATTGATTTTATAAAAACCCCCTTTGGAGATAACACACTTAAAAGCTTAAATACTAGCGTTATTCTATATATAACCATATTTTTGTGGATCAATTCAACCTTGTTAGTGACAATGTCTGTATCATACTTTATCGAGTGTGATGTGAGCATTATCAAATCCTTATTCCAACTATGTATGATTTCATGATTTGGGCAAGCCCATGTAAAAGTCGTATGTTTCACCATGATTTTTAGCCAAGGCTTACATGATCGCTTTATAGAGATTTTTGAGTCAAGATTCCCAAGAAAACATATTTAAGATATGTTTAGAATATGGACATGAGAAATATGCATATTTTTGGGAATCGTGTCTAGCACCAAGTAGGACAGAGATTTTGAGGACCCGCCTCTCATAAATTACAAGCCACCGTAGGTATATATTCATATTCAGACCTCTCAAGAGAGCGCTTCCCCACCCGAAGGCACACTAATGATATCATACCTTCATCGTTCTTTTGCCCCGGCAAGACTTAGGATGGTTTCCCGCCAGCTGAGCGAGATAGTTGGGGCATCACGAAGCTCTATTGTGATGGTATCAACTATGATGATGGTGTCAACTATGACGAAGCCTCTCATTGTTCCTCAGGGTTTAAGTTACTTCATGTTTATGTCTTATGACATTATGGTTTATAGCATATTTGACCCATTGATCAGTTTATGAGTTTTCATTTATGATTTCATGTATGGTATAGTACATGATTTCTATTTCTAAACCTTGGTTCATTATGATTCACTTTATGATGAATATATCATGATTGTATTTATTTTAGGAATATGGCTTTTAGCATGTTGTCCCTCTCATGTTCTATCTTGTTTCACATTCATAATTTTAGACTATCAATTTTACTAGCATCTTTTACTTTCTCTAAATACTCAGTACATTGTAAAGTACCGACCACATATTTCTATGTTATATCATATCATGATATAGGTTCAAACATCTGGGCCTTTACCATTCTTAGTCTCTGCTTCGTTAAGTCCGCCCAGCTAACGATTAGATGAGTCCTCATCTTTTGAGGACATTTAGCCGTTGTTGATGTTGTGTTCTGTTTTTAGTTTTAATTTATTATAGCTAGTTGGGGGTGTTGTTCCATTAGCTCATCTTATGATTAGAGGCTTTTGAGACAAGATGTTAGATGATTCAGAGGTTTAGACCTGTTGTCTCTTGTTATGCTATATGATATATTATGTTCTTCCTCTTGTCTCATGTTATGATTCCTATTTCCCGCTTTAAATATGCTCTTTCACACTATGTATGTGCCAGGTCTACTTCTGGAGCTCTTCATTGTTCTAGGTCCCGACTTATTTATCTAGGCCCATGTCGGCCGTGATAAACTTGCTATCGAGCAATGGTTCGGTGTGTCCTAGGTTTCTAAAAGCGGCCAAGGGAATCTTTCTCAGGTTTGAAGCATGTCACATGATGTGCTGTGATTTACGAAACTGACGCTTAAAACTAAGAAATTATGCACATTCCGTATGTTTATATGGATATAAGGTATATTTGTAAGCACAGCGTGAAAACAAGTCTCGAAGTGATTTTAGTCGAATTAATGAGAAAAACAACTTAAAGGTGACTTCTAGGCACTTAACGAGCTGTCAAGTGAGGCACCACTCGCCACTTGGAGGCGTTGACAAAAAGATGAAGTTTTGAAGAAGTAAAATATAATTTGACGAGTTGGAGGAACGACTGTTACACTTGGTAACGATTCGTGAGGAAAATCGTTGCTTTTGAAGAGAAAAATTCAATGAAGTGTCCAGTGGAGTTAACGAATGACATCACGAGTCGTCACCTAAAGGAATGACTCACGGGCAAGCTATCGAGCCGCCCGTGAAGTGCATCGAATTTATAAGGAAGTAGACCATGAGAGACCTAATGGATTGTACTAGGCACGACGAGTCGTTAGGTGACCCGCCAAGCGCCCGGGTAAGTTGTTGAGATGACGATTGAACGCAAGGAGTACTGCCGAAGGCCTAAAGATCCGTCACATGGCCCGTTGCCATCGCCAACCTGCTTCAGTAGTTATTTAGAAAAGGATTTCTTTTGTATTATAAATACCTAGCTTAGGTTTATTTTAGAAGGATGTAGTCGAATTTGAGAGAGAATCTTGAGCCATATTCTTGAGAAAATTTCATACAATTGTTCTTGATTCAAGATACAAAAGCTACATTGGAATTTTATTCACCTACTTGGTTTTTATTCTACAATACTTTGTAAGATGCAATTATGATTTCTTCTATATTTTGTGATTGCAATAACACAAACATGAGTAGCTAAAACCCATACACTAGGTTTGTGGGAACCAAGACTAATTAACACACACAGGTAAAAATAATTAGTGATTCTTGAACCTAGAGTTTTATGCATGTATTGCTTTTTTCCTTCGTTTTAATTGATTCTTGATAGTTGCAAACGCTAGATTTGCCTTGCCTACTTATCGGATCAAGGAGGTAATGAATGGGAAAAAGGATTAACAACGGCGATTTGAGGCTACCAACCCTCATCTAATAGCTTGAACTTAACCTGAGGGATAGCTGATCCGATATTAAGGGTAAGGGGCAATCTAAAGTTCACCCGTATACAGACCAAGTTGCGTGGTGAAAATCATCTAGATAGGGGACCAACAATTTAGGTGAACTTAACTTACCAATATTGCATGTTAATCACCGGAAAAGATCACTAGTGTATAAGCCTTGTGGTCATGAAATCTTGGTGAACACAATCTTAGTCTAGTCGTAAATTGAATATAAACCCAATTTAATACAAGCATTCATTAATTTTTACTTTTGTATTTATTCTATATTTTTGCCCCGTTGGAAATAATTCAATCAATAGTAATAGTTATTTGCATTAATGTAAGTTCTTACCATATTCCATGTGGGATCGACCTCAACCTTCATTGGGTTCTATATTTGACAATCGACCGCTTATATCTCAACTGCGAGGTGTAAGTTGGGCGACATCAAATTTTGGTGCCGTTGCCGGGGAATACGGCTAAGGCTTTTGTTAATTGTATTAACTTTACTGTTCGTTCTTGTTTACCTTTTATTTTTTTTCTTTGTTTTTGTTTTTGTATTTAACGGGTCTATCCATGGATGAGTCTTTGTTTCCTGATGACTTAGCAGCCGTTTTGATGGGCAATGAGGCTGAGGAGATGCATGGGAGTGAGGAAATTATAACTGCACTTGGTGGCATGGGGTCATATTCCTACGGTCCAAAGAAGATTGATCTTAATTTAAAAAATTGGGTGACCGCACCAGCCAAGCCATCTGTTGAGGAACCTCCAACGTTGGAGCTCAAAGCACTCCCATCCCATTTACAATATGTATTCTTGGGAGCCGGTAATACTTTACCGGTCATTGTTGCAGCTGACCTGGAGGAATGGCAAGTACAGGCTTTGGTCCCCGTCTTGAAAAGATACAAAAAGGCTATTGTGTGGACCATTGCAGATATTATTGGAATTCTAGTCGGTATTTGCACTCATAAGATCCAGCTAGAGCAAGATTGCATTCCAAGTATTGAACATCAGCATAGGTTGAACCCACCTATGCAAGAGGTGGTCAAGAAGGAAATCATAAAGTGGTTGGATGCAGGTGTGGTTTATCCGATTGCAGACAACAAATAGGTGAGCCCAGTCCAGTGTGTATCGAAAAAGGGAGGAATCACGGTGATCCCAAATGAAAAAAATGAGCTCATTCCTCTAAGAACAGTCACTAGTTGGAGAGTATGCATGGATTACAAAAAGCTGAACCGGTGGATGCAGAAAGATCACTTTCCGATGCCATTCATGGACCAAATGCTAGATAGGCTTGCAGGTAGAGGATGGTATTGTTTCCTTGATGGTTATTCGGGGTACAATCAGATTTTTATAGCCCCTGAAGACCAAGAGAATACCACATTCACTTGTCCATATGGTACATTTTGTTTAAGAGGATGTCGTTCGGATTATGCAATGCACCTTCCACTTTTCAGCGTTGCATGATGTCCATATTTTCTGACATGGTGGAAGACATCATTGAAGTCTTTATGGATGACTTTTCTGTGGTGGATGAATCATTCGAGGATTGTCTGGACCATTTGAGCAAGGTGCTTCAGAGATGCGAAGAGACAAATTTGGTGCTTAACTGGGAAAAGTGCCATTTCATGGTCAAGGAAGGAATAGTGCTGGGCCACAAGATTTCAGGAAAGGGTATGGAGGTAGAACGAGCCAAGATTGAGGTGATTTCTAGTCGTCCACCTCCAATTTCTGTGAAAGGTGTTCAATGCTTTTTAGGTCATGTAGGTTTTTACAGAAGATTCATCAAGGGCTTCTTCAAAATTGCACATCCATTGTGTAAGCTACTCGAGATGGAAGTGAAGTTTGTTTTTGATGAGTCATGTCTGAAGGCGTTCGAATGTCTAAAAGAGAGATTGACCACGGCCCCCATTATCATGGAACCTGACTTGTCTTTGCCTTTCGAAGTGATGTGTGATGCTAGAGCTGTGTGGCCCTAGGAGCTTTGTTGGGCCAAAGGTGTGAAAAGATTTTTCATCCAATTTATTATGCTAGCAAGGCTCTTAATGCAGCTCAGAAAAAGTATATTGTGACAGAATAGGAGTTGTTGGTTGTAGTTTATGCATTCGAGAAGTTTTGGTCATACTTGCTCGAAACCAAGGTGATAGTCCATATAGAACATGCAACTTTGAGATATCTGATGGCAAAGAAAGATTCCAAGCCACGGTTGATTTGGTGGGTTTTGCTGCTACAGGAGTTTGAATTTGAAGTAAAAGACCGGAAAGGAACTGAAAATCAGGTTGTAGACCACTCATCTAGATTAGAGCCTGATGCAACACTTAAAATGAGCATGATATAGATGACGCATTTCCAGACGAGCAGGTCCTAGTAGCATACCAAGATCTCATCCCATGGTTCGCAGACTTTGCTAATTATCTGGTGAGCGATGTTATACTAGAGCACTTATCTTTTCCCAGAAAAGAAAGTTTATGTCCGATGTGCAAAAATTCTTTTTGGATGAGCCCTACTTACTCTGCATATGTGTTGATGGGGTTATTTGAAGATGCGTGCCCGAAGTGGAGACGCTGAGTATATTAGAGGCCTGCCACTCATACCTTGTTGGAGGCCACCACAGTGGGATCCGCACAGCCCACAAAATTCTACAATGTGGGTACTATTGGCCAACCATTCACCAGGATGCACACGATTTTGCAAAGGCATGCGATGTATGTCAAAGACAATGAGGCATATCACATAGGCACGAGCTTCCTCTTACTCCCATCCTCGTTATTGAGTTATTTGATGTATGGGGCATTGATTTCATGGGCCTATTTGTGAGCTCAATCGGCATGAAGTACATACTTGTTGTTGTTGACTACGTTTCAAACTGGGTGGAAGCAGTAGCTCTGCCAAACAATGAACAAAAGAGTGTCACGGCGTTCTTGAAGCGGAATATATTTGCAAGATTCGGGACTCCTAGAGCCATCATTAATGTTGGGGGTTCGCATTTTTGTAACTGGTTGTTCTCTCTTTATTGGAAAAATATGGGGTCAAACATAGGGTGGCCACACCCTATCATCCATAGTCTAGTGGGCAGGTTGAAGTCACCAACAGAGAGATAAAGACTATTTTGGCAAAGACTGTGAATGCAAACCAGACAGATTTGGCAAGAAAGCTAGATGATGCTTTATGGGCCTATCGAACCGCCTTCAAGACTCCTATAGGTATGTCTCCGTATCAGCTTGTTTATGGTAAAGCATGTCATCTCCCGGTCGAACTTGATCATAAAGCTATGTGGGTGCTCAAGAAGTTGAATCTGGATTGGAACGAAGCTGCGAACTTGAGGCTTGATCAGTTGAATGAGTTAGATGAATTTCGTTTGAAAGCCTATGAGAGTTCTGAAATTTACAAGATAAGAATGAAAATTCAACATGACTGGAAAATCAAGAAAAGAGAATTCAGTCCGGGCGATATGGTACTGTTGTTTAATTCTAGACTTCGACTGTTTCCTGGAAAGTTGAAGTTTAAGTGGCTGGGACCTTACCAAGTGGTTCAAGCATTCTCTCATGGGGCAATCGAATTGGAAAACTAGGAAGGAAAGCGGTTCAAGGTAAACGGTCAGCGGGTCAAAGCTTATTTGGGGAGAAGCAAACAAATCAAACTGGTAGACCTGTGGATTTTGAGTGAAGTCTGAGTAACTCAAGTGACTTGCATCTTGTCGCGATATTAAATCAGGCGCTGCATGGGAGGGAACACATGGAGGTGTTTTTGGTGAAGTCTGAGTAGCCAAAACACCAATGTCGTGCCGCAACGTTAAATCAAGCGCTTCTTAGGAGGAAACCCAAGTTGTAAATGTAATAAAAAGTTATTGTTAACATTTTTTGAATGGTGCAGGTGAATAAGATGGAAAATCTAAAGTTAGAATCAAAAACTGGAACTTCAGTTCTGGTGCAGAAAAATCATAGAACGAGTCATCGCCTGACTTGAGGACTCATTTAGCCAGTTATGAAGAGAACTGCAGAAAATAGGGGAGCAACGAGTGACTTCACGGATCGTTTCTCCAAGGAACGAATCTTTAAGTACCCCGTCAAGTACACTAGATCAAAGTGTAAACTTAAAGAAAAAGGGTGATGATGGATCACTCAACGAATTGTTGGGAAACCAAACGAGTCGTCAAGTGACCCGTCTTGAAACTATAACTGGCAAAGGACCATGACTCAGGGAATGACTCATTGGGTAACACCACGAGTCGTTACGTGAGTTGTCCTTTCCCTAGGTAAGTTGACCTAACCCGACCCACGACTGTAAATTGGGAAAAGTTAAAGAAAATTAAAATTAAACAACCCAACTTCAGTTATCACTCCCCATTAAAACTCACACCTTCAAAGCTCAAATTTCCCTCTTCTCTTCTTCCCCTTCTTCACGCAAACCCATCAAAGACACCATTGAAAGCATCATCGTCACTGCACACTCACGCATGAAAACACAATCAACTGCTATTGCACTCCATCACTTAAATATTGCATTGTAAGTAATCTTCCCCACACAAAAACTTGGAATATTGGTTGCATTCCATTAAGAAATTTGAAAGACCAATGAATGTAAGCTTCAATTATTTTTAGATTTATATTGTGTTCTTACGTGCTTTGTGATGTAGATAAACCCTAGGAAGTATGAAACATTGAAATTCGATCATGTAGTCACCTGGGTTGATGATTAATTATAGTTGTGTGTTGTGGAATTGTATGCTGGAATGAAGAAGACGATGAACAGGAACTCTTGAGCACGAGCCACATCACAAGTCGTTGGTTCACCAAACGACTCATCATGTATCCCGTGTTGAGTGGGAAAAATAAAATGTTGAGGCAGTGTACTTGAAGAGTGACCTAACGACTCGTTGCCTCTGGTAATGAATCGTTGGGACAAATCCTCAAGTACACTGGACCTATTTGAACAATGTTCATCCTGGGGTAACGAGTGACCTCACGAATCGTTGCCAGAGGCAACGACTCATTTAGTCACCCGTCACGACCACTGGCACCAGTCAAAAATATTTTCTGTTTCATCTCCTTTTGTGTACTAACCTTGTTTCCAGAGGTACAATGGCTCCACGAGGCACACCAAAGAAGGATCCAACCAAAAAGCAGGTACCTGAGCGTAGTCAACCATCATACAGAAGGCTGCGAGATGATCCATCCTCCCCGAAAGAGTCAAGTGGCTCTGAAGAGGAATATGAAGTATTGGAGGAGTAGCTGGTGCGGAGGACGACCAGGGCTAGGGCTCAACAAAGTTCAAATCCAACAGCCCTGGTCAATACTCCCACTTCACTAGTAAGGGACCCACCCAGCCGCACTAATGAAAGCACTAGGGCTGCTGCTGCACTTGTTCCGGAGACTCCCACAGCTGGGCAAAATATAGAGAGAGTAGATGAGTCGCATGCCCAGCGAGGGGACTCGGACAATGAGCTGAGTGAGACATCGGGCACGTCAAATGAGCAACCGAGAAATGTTAGGAGATGGTGTGTCCACGGCATGCGGGCTATATACAATCAGCATATTGCTCCAAATGACAAAGGAAATCAGAAGCGGGAGCATTTATGAGGAGCCAAGACTGATCACAACCGGGTTGAAAGATCTTCCTGAGCTACAGGCAGTACTAGAAAAATACAAGTTCGAGTGGTTGACAGAACCTTCAGGCAGCTATAGCCCATGCTTGGTCCACGAGTTCTATGCAGCATATGTAGCCACTTTGCAGCAGTTGGCACTAGGAGGCCAGGATTGGAAGAAGCGGCCTGCCTTGAAACAAGTGATGGTGCGTGAGACCTCAGTTGACATATCTGAGGAGACAATTTCCATGATGTTGTATGGGCTAGAATATCGAGCACCGATGAACACGACAGAGTTTGATCACAGGTTATCTGAGTTGCGTAAAGTCGAAACAAAGAAGTTGAATAGCATGGAGCAGATACAGCAGTACACTTGGCTTTTCCACATTATTGCCACAAAGGGGTCGTTGGTTGAATGGTTGTATGGTACTGAGTCACAGATAAAGAAGGCCACTCTGAATTTCCAAGATAAATTTTGGTGGCCACTAGTGAGGCACAAGCTGATACCAACAAGCAATGACAATATACTCTCACCCGATAGAGCATCACTGGTAGCCAGCATCATGGAGGGGTACGCAATCAATTTCCCGCGGTTCATCATTGAGGAGATTCGGGAGCGGGCTGTAAATGATGGAACGATGATTCCCTTCCCATGCTTGATTGATAGACTCTGTCGGGAGTCTCAAGTGCCAGAACTGCCACTAGTTGATCAGAGAGTGGTGGTTTAGAAGATTACCGATATCGGGTTTATTAGAGATGATACAAACTCAGTATCAAGGGAGAGGACTCAGGCATCTGCATCCGCTGGAGAGACCATAATAGCAAAGGAATTTGGCAACGGGATGCAGACCGATGCAGCACAATTCTCCGAGTTAGCGGCCGAGCCCATTGAGGGCAGAGATATAGGTAGCCAGGATGAGCCTAAAGATGCATCAGATGCCTCCACCCCTGATGAAGTTTCGGAATCATCATCTACAGGAACAGCAGCATCTAGACCATCAGTCACACCTCCACGATCCAACACAATCGGCCTAGTCACGGTCTCACAGGAGTTTTTGGTTGATATGGCTAAGCAGCTAACTAAAGTAGAGAAGTAGCAGGCACACACGGCTCTACAGGTCAAAGTTTTGATGGAGCAGGTTAAGCCGTGGGTGTCAAAGGAGTTGGAGACACTGTCCAGTTCGGTGCATGGGCTACTGGACGCTTTTGAGCGAAGGATGGATGAGCGCCTTGCATAGTTAAAGGCACCAGAGTTATCCCGATGGTACGTAGAGCTGGGAGCACTACGATCCAAGGTGTGGGACTTGGCCTCACGACAGACAGCTGCGGTACCTCCACCGGTCCTCCCTGTGATCGATAATGAGTTTAACGAGGAGCTACCACCGATTTTTAATTTCATCATGGAGGAGCCGGTGGAACATGCAAAATGGAAGAGGCCTCATGAGGAGGCAAGTGATGATGTTGATACATCTGTGCTTCGTCAGCAAAAACAGGAGTGGAATGAGATGGAGAGAGTGTTGCATTAATCAAGAGAGGAGGCTTGACTGAGAGCCGAGACTGAGGCAGCGAGAGCTCGTGGTGAAGGAACGAGCTCAGTTGGATATGAGAATGCGTCGGTTCAAGCCGGCAATATTGGAGTTGATGTTGGAGGCGTATCTACACCCTCCATCGACCAGGTAGCTGACACCTAGGTCGCACAGGTATGTTTCCTATTCCCTTAGTTTTTGTCTTGTATATATATGCGTCGAGGATGACGCATGCTTTTTTTGATGGGGATGGGGAGGGATACCTGTGCATTCTATTTTGCTGAACATAATCCGAGGGTTTTTCTTGCCATATATCTTTTCCCTCGGGTGTTCCACATCTAGTAGAACAGGCATGTTTGGGATTTTATTTTATGTTTTTATTTCTTTTGTGTCAGTCGGAAGAAGGTTAGAAAAATTGAAAGCAGTCAAAAGCTAAAATTGTTTGACATTTTGATTTTTAATGATTTGATAACCCCTTCGAAAAATTTTGTAAATGTGTATGTGAGAATTGACAATTATGACCTTTGTGAATCTTTGCATGGCATTGGAACTGTGAATTTGTTTACCATTGTATGGTTGTACCTGAACTAGCGATTAGTAGAATTGATGATGTTGACCGCTGTTATGTGTGAAGTGAGGTCTGATGCTGAATTCGGTTATGTGTGTCAATCTAGAACTTGCCTGATCAGTCGTACCGAGATAGAGGATAAGGAACTAGGAAAGGATCATAGGCCAATTTTGATTTATGAGTCCACTTTATCCTAAAAGACCTACCAAAGTGAATAAAATCCCTTGATCCAAATGTTTGAGCTTTAATTGACCTTTTTTTTCGTTCACACCAATTCACCTGCCTGATCTTATTATGAATAAACCTATTTTGGCCGTGGTCCTCCTTGGACATTGTGAACTTCAAATCAGGCAAATCGCCTATGTTGAGGGTGGCTATGATAGGGATGAGTAAGAAAAGTTGGGTGGAAGTAAAGTTAGGTAATGAAAAAGAAGGAAAAAGAGCGGGTGCGGTATGCATGATAAAATTAAAAAAAATTGTTGTTGTCAAAAAGCAAGAAAAGAAAAGAAAAATAATGTGTGACATCAATAAGTTTTTGTTGAGTAAAAAGTAACCGCATCCGTAGTGTCTAAAGCAAAGCAAAGGAAAAGCAGAAAAAAAATAAGGAAAAAAGGAATAAAATCGAAATAAAGGTGAAAAGTAGAGTAAAAAGCATAGTGTCAAGGAGGGTTGAACTACTAAAATCCATATGTACCATACCC